>MU161327.1:25667-43324 GCA_015888305.1 Antheraea pernyi | reverse complement strand
GCTCTTTTGTCTCGCTTCGGTTACGTTAGGTTAGATTTGTGAAAAAGGATAACGCGAACTTGCCTCGGGCGAGCGCGGTGCATTTGATTTGAAACCTTTTTAAAGCAAGTATTTAATACGTATTTAACGTTTTTGTAACAACACAGTATAAGTTTAATCTCATCTGATGCCTAGAGAAAACTAGTCGTTTTCAAGCGCACCTGCCGGAACTCATAACAGATGCCTGGCGACAGACTTCAACTTGAGGATAGTAGCTAACTAGTCAGGGGGATTAAGAATAGGCTCCACCGCCATGATATTCTTACATCACAGTGTTTCCTTCACCGAAGCTCCAACTCAGTTGCTGAGACTCGAACCTACGTCCATTGCCTCGGGCGAGCGCGGTACATTTGATTTGAAACCTTTTTAAAGCAAGTATTTAATACGTATTTAACGTTTTTGTAACAACACAGTATAAGTTTTACCATAATCTCATCTGATGCTAGATGTCTAAGATGCTAAACGCGCTAAGCCTAGAAGCCTAGAGAAAACTAGTCGTTTTCAAGTCCACCTGCCGGAACTCATAACAGATGCTTGGCGACAGACTTCAACTTGAGGATAGTGGCTAACTAGTCAGGGGGATTAAGAATAGGCTCCACCGCCATAATATTCTTACATCACAGTGTTTTCTTCACCGAAGCTCCAACTCAGTTGCTGAGACTCGAACCTACGTCCATCAACGCGGTGCCCGAACACGCTATCAAATAAACCAGTATTCTCGCCGTTTCCATAATCTATATATAACTCAGCGATCCCGGCGGACGTTGTCCTGCCTTGATGGAAAAAATATATATATCTAAATGTGAACCGCAGCGCCACCTACCGAGTTCAATTGTGAATCTAAAGCATTCCCGGATCCACTCGAACACGCACACAAAATTTCATCAAAATCGGTCCAACCGTTTAGGAGGAGTTCAGTGACATACAAACGTACAGAAGAAATTTAGATATACACTAGTGGTCCCGGCGGACGTTGTCCTGCCTTGATAATAAAAACAAAATTATCTAAAAGTCAACCGCAGCGCCACCTACCGGGTCCAATCTAAACCACTCTCGGATCCACTCGCACACGCACACAAAATTCCATCAAAATCGGTCCAGCCGTATATGAGGGGTCCAGCCGTATATGAGGAGTTCAGTAACATACAAACGTTCAAAAGAAATTTAGATATATAATAAAGATGTACACTATGCCTTTTAATGAAAACTTTAACAGAGTTAAAACAGAAACATAAACAACAGCAGAACTATATAAAATACATTTCTCGTAGTCAGTTTATAGTCAAATTTCGTCCAATAAAACACTTCCTACGAACAGGGGACCACGGGAATTTTGATTCAAGTTTTATGTACCGAACAGGTAGCACGTTGGACGTTTTAATATTTTATCAAGGCTCGGACCCGCTGGCCTTTGTCTTGGTGCATTTTAAAACAAAGCTCATTCCGCACCTACCGATTTAATATTAAATTCTAATACAAGGGGACTTGTCATCGGAAAGCGTTGACAAGATTACGAGATCCACCGGATTTAGTACGAGCGAATAGTACGTCTGCCTCATGACGTAAAACATAAAAATGTATACAGTTAAGGTTGAACCCGTCCGTATCCTACGTTCTAATATAAGGTAACATTAAAAATTTATAATTATGCCGCCTAAAAAATAATTATAATATATTTTAATGCTCCAATGCGTACATATTTTACTGTAATTTTGGTATCTGCACTGGTAATAGACATATAAAGAAAAACAAGTTTATAAAACGAAATTAAAAAGAGTATATTTTGTCTTTATTCGTGGACCCAGTAAAGAAATTCTAACAACTGGCTGGGAAATTTAAAACTTGGAACTATGTTTTTGCCATGCGAGAAATCCAGACATCATTAAATAAATATAGTCAGAACATTAAAAAAAAGAAAAAAGAGTGTGTGTACATATGTACACGCGTCAGAAGTTATACTTCTTTGACGTAACAAGATAAAAATATTTTAATTTTTTTTATCTTTGGCCTTATTCTACGTTTGTAGAAAAAACGACACTAACAATAGAAAAAAGGTGTTTAATACATTGAAAGTTATAATACAAACAAATACAAAGAAACAAAATGTTGACTATAGCTCACTTCAGGGTGTTGGTTTTTCGTGACGGTGTGCGTGCATCGTAAAAATTTACTCTCATCATGTTTCCCTAATGCGCCCAAAGAAGTATAACTTCAAAAAATCAGATACCAACCACAACACCACTTACTAGAACCAACTATAACTAAGAGGTATTCAGGTGACTCCATAAGTATGAAATATCATCAAGTCCTTTCAACTCGTTAAATATGAAAAAATATGACACACGTAGTAGATTTTTTTATATAAAAACATACACATATTATTCATTTAATGTTCGGTATACAACGAAATTTTTATAGAACCCTAAAAGAATATAAACAATATAATCCAAACCGAGGTTCTTTTATATACAAGAATAACCGACCGTAAAATGTGGAAAAAGCTTTGCATCTATAAGCATACTCTCAAAAAAAAAACAGTTCAATCAAACTTTTTCGTAATAAGTCTGGCAACACAGGTATTCCATCAGGGACCGTGCTAATCTGTGTAGCAACGTAGTTTGCACTCTGGTACTGTGAAACATACGTCGACAAATTTTGTACGTTCCCGCTTTACTTTTAAACATTTTGATTCTTGAAACTATGATGACTCAGTGTTACCGTTTTCGGACGTCGTGTCGACCGATATTCCAGTATTCCAGGCTCACTAAGACACATTTATATATTGCAGAATAATTATTTAAGCAGCCCATGTGAAATAGTTCTAGAATTTCAAATAGATTTCTATAATAAATATTTAAAACCTCGTTTTATTTTTCAATCCTGCATTCTATTACACTTTATATGTGATGTTGCTTTGATAAAGACAATATATGACGAAGAATTACTATTGTTAGTTGTGTTGGGCTTTGCTGGTGAAAAATCTAGTTTTCTCTGGGAATTATATAATTCTCACACAAAATTGATTTTTCATCGCAAAGCTTAACATAACTAACTATAGTAATTCTTCGAAAAGTATCATTACATAGTATAAAACAAAGTCCCCTACCGCGTCTGTCTGTCTGTCTGTCCGCGATAAACTCAAAAACTACCAAACGGATTTTCATGCGGCTTTCACCGGTGGATAGAGTGATTAATGAGAAACGTTTTAGTATACTAACAAATTATATAATTTGTCAAGGATTTTTTCATAATCAGGGTGGGACAACGTCTGCCGGGCCCGCTAGTATATATATGTATACACACATATATACGTCACTTTTTAAATTTCGCGGGCTATATAGTTGTTTACTCAGGGAACAGTGTGCAGCGCTAGTGTGCTGTTGTTTGCATTTTTGAAGTATGTAGTTGCTATTCTTCTCCACTAGGAGTAATATTATTCTGTGCACTAAGACCAATAAAAGATTTTAGGTGATAGTGTTCTAAAGTCCCAAAGCGCGTTACCGATGTAACATCTTTCTTTACCGCGCCATTATCGGTGTACTATGGTAGACTAAACTATTATTAATTAACTATTATAACTAAATATATTATAGTAATTCTTCAAAAAGTATATATATATACACACATATATACGTCACTTTTTAAATTTCGCGGGCTATACAGTTGTTTACTCGGGGAACAGTGTGCAGCGCTAGTGTGCTGTTGTTTGCATTTTTGAAGTATGTAGTTGCTATTCTTCTCCGCTAGGAGTAATATTATTCTGTGCACTAAGACCAATAACAGATTTTAGGTGATAATGTCCCAAAGTGCGTTATCGATGCAACATCTTTCTTTACCGCGCTATTATCAGTGTACTATGGTATCGACATATTTTTACCGACCCTCCCGATGAAATAACGGCAGTGAACGAGCAGTACCAGCCTGTCTCTCTAAACAGAGCGTGCTCACGCCCGCTCACGCATAACGTTACTGAGCATTAAATGACTCTGAGGTCTTGTATCTCTAGCTAATTATGTTCAATAACTTGACAGCCTTTGAGTTTTTAAAACATTGGTGGCATAGAAGCATTGTCTTAAGTGGTCACTATATCCTGTATTTGCAAACAACCTCAGAAATGCTACCCTACAGTCCTGAAGCCAGTCACAATGAGCTGTTACTCGTTAGGGTTATGTTTGAATGAACGTGTTTCCTTGCAAGTTGAAATAAAATTATATGAAACACCAGACAAAACATACCAGGACGGCCGCAATACGGACCCGTATGTCACGCTGAAAGTTAGATAAACTCATTCCGAAGTTGGTATATGTTCGACGAACTATCGACAGTACTGGCTCGAACACAGTCAGATAATAGTCTGATTACGATCTCGCTTCTTTGAAACACTGGACATCCGAAGTCTTGTTAAATAAAGTCTATACTTGTGCACACTGAAGCGATGCTATGTAGCTATGCGTTATTTACATAAGCGGATAAATTAAGAACTGATGAACTTATGGAAATTAACCGGTTGATAGCACAATATAACGACCTCCATACATCAAATGTAAGACGGGCTTCAAGGTCTTCGGGATCAATCTTAGATAAGATCATCAAGTTATCAAAATTAAGTGTTAGGTTTTATAACAAAGTCACAAAACACATTACCGATTTGCCGGATAGTGAGTTCAAGAATCATGTCAAGCGGGTTTTAATATCTAAAGGATATTATAGGGTGGATCAATATGCGAACGATTGTGACGTCTGGAAATGACGCCCCTCTCTGTGCATCCACTAATAACAAATGTGACTATTTATGTTTTGAAAAATGTATAACATAAAAAGATAAACCAGAACGAGTTTTTTGCCGGTTCTTCTCGATGATTAGGTTGTTTTCCGAACCGGCGGTAGCTTTGACGTTCATAGGCGCCTTCTGGGGGCCTACATTGAATAAAGGATATTTTGATTTTGAATCGGCTATAGTTAGGTTGCGAGTAGAATGGTAAGGAATCTATACCTGTAGCTTCCATATATATTTACTTTTTAGCTAATATTATAAATGCGAACGTAGGTTTACTTGTTGTTTTATTTTGTTTGTTTGTCAGAGGTACAGAAAAAAACATAGGGTGCTTTCAGACAAAAAGTACTGTTTCCGAGAGATAGGTTACATCTACACTAACACAAGCGAAGCTGCGGGCAAAATCTAATATACCTACAGCTAGACGGAGAAAATCTTAATGAAGCCATATAATGGTGATAGGGTGTTTTCTAAGCCCCCCTACATGGCTACAAAGCATAAGATTAAAATCTCTGGCCATCAGCAGCAGCATTCGGTAGCTCCACTCGAGAGCCAGGCACCCTTTAGATTTAGTTTCTTTACTATCTTAGGACACGTAATTGCTGGAAATGTATGTTTCACTAATTCATATATATGAATAGTTAGATTCGCAATCTTATTTTTCCTATATCTACATGGCGGTGGGATATTATTCCAGCAACGAGTGGCTGCATATTTAAAAGAACCCTTGAACGCTGCAGTTCTGTGTTTAGATATTGTCAGGGAATATGACGTAGAACGCGAGTAGGTAGACTTGAGACACCCAAGCCAACCTCACCTGCACGTGGTGCACCCTGCTGAGTAACGAACGAGGCAATGACGAAAGCGGGGTGGTAGGGTTTAGAAGCCCGACTGAGTCGCGACCACCATGCATATGGCGAAAAAGTCATAGTGTTTCGCTTCTGCGGATCGCGTTTCGGGATCAGTCTGTGCATATCCAGTTTTTTCCAGGCCGGCATGATAGCGGCGACCGGCGATGGATAGTGTGTCACTCGGTGGTCGCCATTGTTTTTGGATTGTACTGTGCTTACCATCAGGCACAGTGCAGTCAGTCATTTTGCCGTGCTACAATAAAAAAAAAGGTATAATATGTAAGATGTGCTTGCCTCCATGTTAGCTTTTCATATAGTTATTTAGGTTTTTTTTGTTTTGGTCAAGTCAAAAAGTAAAGTAGCCATATGTAGATCTGTTTTTTTGGTATTTTCGATTTTCTCTTTAAGGGCACCCCAATAAAAGCCCTGGATCTATGTATACATAAATATATTTTTTTACTTACACAAGTAGATAAAGTGTTTATTACTTGATCAATTTTATTAAAATCTATCAACTCGTAAGACATTCAATAGTCTCTCTCTAAACGTTTCGCAGCTCAACGTCCACGTTTGTTTGTTTGGTTGAACGCGCTAATCTCAGGAAATACTGATCCTGTTTGAAAAATTCTTTCAGTGTTTGATAGCTCATTTATCGAGTAAGGCTATGTGATATATATCACACTAAGAAGAATAGCAGCGGAGCACCGATGAAGAATGTTTCCAAATCGGGGTTAATTTGCGTTTTTTTTTTAAATCACCTTCTACGTCAACGCGAGAGTTAAAGTTAAGGTTAGCTAGCTTAAAGTGACCATTTCACGCGGACGAAGTCGCGGGCGAAAGCGAGTGTTGTTATATTTAAAAATTAAAGTACCATTATTGGTCATTCGAATTTGATGAAATCTTGTACAAGGGGAAATATATATCACAGCAAAATCTATAGCGAATAAAAATCTAAAACTCGGCACTGGTTAGTGCTAGAGCGCTAGCTTGTAGTCTGTTATCAACTTTTATATCATAATTCAACGTAGATGAAGTCACGAGTGGTTACGAGTATGAAAATAAACATAGTACTTAAACCACCGTGCCATGGTTTCATGGATTGTATTACACCTTCAAGCACGTTACCATTGAATCATGATTGGTGCAAGTCAGAGAGCACTTAAATAATTAATGAATTCTGGTATAAAATATTTATATTTTTATCTCCGAGATGTATCACTTACGTATTCGTGTCTCGCTTCAGTCGTTCAGAGCTCACCGTATTCAGAGTGTATCCCATTTTAAATTTTTTTTTTTTTTTACATATTATAAAAGCCAAACAGCACTTGATTTAAAAATGACGATGTGGTATTAAATAGTGGCACGTTTGGTCTAGAGGAAGAATGGTTCTCAAATGCATATATATATTATTAGATACCAGAAGTAAATCGAATCAAAAATAAATTCCACTTCTGATGTCAGCCATCAGGTATGGGTTTTATAACAAAAACAACAAATACAAATCTCTAAAAATCACATCAATAATTAAATAACTCAAGTAACACAATAAATCATAAAAATTGGAAAGAAATCACGCAATACAACCCCAAACCCGACAACCTTTCGGAGTGACGACCTAGAAAGAATATCCTAATGCCTGGACCGACTCGCCTTTTATAGAATTCAGCCAATGTACAATCGGCCGATAACTTCGACCAACGAAAGGTCAATAGTAACACCCCCCATGTAGTCAATAGTACGGTTTTTTTTTCTCGAACTGACTACACTATTGACCTAACAACGGAGAATGCTAACAATATATATATATATATATATTTCATCACTATTATTGTTTCAAATTTAATCAGAATCCGTCCTGTAGTTATTGCGTGAATTTATTTTCCTTATCGTTTTCTTGTAAGCAAGACATAAATGTAAATTAATCTGCAGCTGTAAAATATAATGTACAGCGCCATCTATTGAATCATAAGTGACTTAACAGATTTGTTTTTTCAGAAAAAAGTACTGTACCTTTGAGATAGATATGGTCTTGAATGATTGATCAATTATATGACAAAGAGGACGACATCTATGATTGACATCATACCTTTGTAAGTGCCGACCATAACATCCACCACGGGAATTTATATATATTTTATAGCTTAGCTTAGTTTTGTGTATACAAAATTTAAAAACTTAAGGAATTAATCTTCAGAAAGTTACATGAATATTAGGGGCTATTCTATAGTATCTATTATCTATCTGTGAACAACAATAGCTTTATATCTTCAGTCATAATACGCGAGTATGAACCCCGCTCCTTCTTCTTTCGAACTCATTATGCTATCAACAATAACGCTATAACATACCATATACTATAACAAACCAAAGCTAGCGTTTAAATAAAGTTATATATACCGTTCGAGTGGACACTCGTGTGAGTCGTCAGACCAATCGAATCTCCGTAGATATACCAAGTTTCATTGTTGTAGTTACTGTCCCTGGTCTTCACTTTTATTACTAACTAGCTGTCCCCACGACTACGTCCTTTTTCAATTATAAACACAGTGCTTAATAAAATCATAGAACTGTATTAAAAATCAATATCGATGATTTAATTAGCGTCACCTTTTGTCAACGATTTTGTTCTCCGAGTCGCAACATGACACTATAGCATCTAGTTATTCATCGTATACCTATTTGAAAAACATTATAGCTGCGTTCATTTTTGACGGACGCACAGTGAGAGGTTTTAGTTCCATTTTTTAGGTTGTAGAACCACGCTGAACGTACTACTGGTTTCAGCATGAATGAGCCGGCTTGCCCGAGGTACGCGACCCACAGAAAGACCCACGTGAAGTAACAGTGCTTGCATTGTTGCGTTTCGTTCGGTCAGTGAGAGCGCCGGAGGCCTACCTCCCCTCCCCTCTCCTCATTCCTTTCCTTCCCCCAAACACAGGCTAACAACACACTTGTGACGCCCCTGGTATTTCAAGTGTCTATGGACGGTGTTGATCACTGAACATCTGGTGACCCACCTGTTCGTCTACCACCTATGATATTAAAAAAAACATTCAATTTGTTGACATATTGAACCACCCTATAATAAGCCTTCTCTTTTGTGTTTACTTATAAGGTAGATATACATATATACGAATTTGTTATATGTCTAAAACATCCAATACTTTTTGCGTGCATCCTGTAGAAGCAACAGACAGACAAAAAATTTAAAAACTATGGAAGTGTGTTCTGCCATTGATCTAAGCCCCACCAGAGTATTTTTCTTTAATAATATTTAATGTACAGATTTCATCCTGTTAACCTTTTATTATATGTTTTCCATTGATTTTAGTCGACGGAACGAATAAGCGTAATGAAATGATGACGTCATAGCATAAAAATTGTGTTGCCGTTTTTTCATAGATATATGAATTCAAGTAAAATGAATACGCGAACGAAGTCACGGACGGGAAACTAGTCAACTAGAAACATAATGATTTATCAGTAGTAATGTTTTAACTCCAACTAATGAGCTTACTCATATCGGGTACTTAGAAATAATTATACTGGGTTATCATTAGTTTGTTTTGTTGACATCCTCAATTAGATAATACACATTATTAACATGTCTTGTTCGCATTTCTGTCTTGTCTCAACAAGTCGTTATACTTATTATTCTTTGCATTAAATTTCGAAAATACGACCTAGAAATATTCTTTTATTTAATCGTAAAAGATCACGGGTGTTACTATTAAATTTCGAAATACCGACCTAGAAATATTCTTTTATTTAATCGTAAAAGATCACGGCTAGGTGTTACAATTTGTTGCAATCTGTAAGAGTGTGTGTGTTGTGTTTGTGAGACAGTGTTAATGTATACATTCAGAGGAACACCAGCTGAGGAATTTTTAGTGAGATTTTAGATTGTTATGTAATTGTTTTTAGTCTGCAATAGTCTGTAGCCGATATCCCCGACTTTGGCCGCATGGAAGTAGGCAAAAGAAAATTGTATTCAGTATAGGTCACGTGGGATGCGTGCGTTTTTCGACATGTTTGTTTGCTTAATAATTTTGGCATGGAACACCATAAAAGTAGCTTTAATTAATCATTATAATATCAGCTATCTAACAGTGAAAGACTCGTGAAAATCCGTCCAACCGTTTTCGAAATACGCTGGAAGCAACTAGATAGACAAAGATATAAAGCAAGTGATTTATATTATAAGAACCTAATATATTTTCATATCTATTTAGTAAAAAGTATTATTGCGACATTGCAAACTGACAATTTATTTACGTGTATATTTATACATAAAGTTGCTTTATTGGATCCTTTATTATTTGTGATACTGTCGCTAATATAAATTAGTTGTTGTGCACTAATTTAATAAGTTAGCAAATAATACGGACCATGAATTTAGAGATGCTATAAAAATCCCTAGGGAGCTCTACCAACGGGTACAGTAGTTTTGTTAGAATACACAAGTTATCAAAAGGCAGTTTGTAATGATTAATTTTTAATAATTATTAATTACTAAATGAATAATTTAAACTAATATTATAAAGCTGGAGGGTTTGTTTGGTTGGATGAACTAATCTCAGGAACCGATTTGAAAAAATCTTTCATTGTTACATAGCTCATTATGGTTATAGGTTATAGAATTATATATCATCATAAGGTTATATACCATACTATACGACCAATAGAAGCGGAGCAACAATGAATAATGTTTCAAAGTCGCGGGAACAGCTAATATAAGAATAAATCACTAGGTAATGAACCTCAATCCTAAAGATTTATTCCTAAAGTAACAAAAAGTAGAACATCGTTGGGATTTATGTATTAAATCAAAGAGATTTTCGCGAGCGCATCTAACTTACAAAACATTTGATTGATTCCCTATACAACATACTAACTTTGCTACGGAATGTCTTTTATATTATATACTATTTTTGCTTATACTGTTGTCAAGTCAGTTTTAAAATCACTGATATTTAAAACTATATAACGATTAAAGGTTAATTTTAAGGTATACCTAAATTATAATTTGCGATTATATGATCATGAATAAGCAAATTATTCACTTTTTAAGTTTGATTTCAGAATTCGCTTGCCGTAATACGCTCCATATGAGTTAGCAGTACACAACAAATCGTTCAAGTCATACATAGAATATCGTCGATCATGAACCATCCCATTGACCCACCGCCAACTATTTATCCTTTTGGTAATTTTGATTGTTAATATCACTCCATGGACATGTAACGTTGTAGTTTTATGGTAACTAAACTAAAACATGCTGTATCGTAGGAATATGTGTGGTGACGTGCCTGCTATATTAGATGTTGTATTGCTCGTCGAGGTTTCGAACCGCAGCATTCTTGATACAGAATATCTTAGGCGCTGGGTGTTCTACGTGTGCAAGATGATCGGTAGGGTAGGGTTTTGCCGCAAAACTTTTGAATCGACGCGGTGGCGCGGATGTTCGTGCGTTGACACCAACGGGCGTGCAGTGAGGTCCGCCAAGCACATTCCGTTTACGAACTATGAACAGATTATGCTCCGGTGTTTATCACAGCACTTATAATATACCGGAGGCAAATGAAAGTTTTATAAAGAAAAAGAAGTATTTCTGTAACGGCGAGTATGTAATACTCATTCTTTACAACATAGGTGTAAGATCTATGTAATTCTACAGATTCCTCTGTCGTTCTTTCGATGTGCCTAGAAACAGAAACTTAATGTAAAAACACTAAGATTGCTTTATAAAACGTTGATTTACTATTGTCAATTTAACCTAACAATATTAATTATACACATGCAAAATTAATAGAGAAAAAATAGATTGCCGTTAGTTATGTTGATTTTACTAAAGCCTTATAATATACCGGAGGCAAATGAAAGTTTAAAAAGAACTCATTACTTACAACATAGGTGTAAGATCTATGTAACTCTACAGATTCCTCTGTCGTTCTTTTATGTGCCTAGAAAGAGAAACTTAATGTAAAAACACTAAGATGGCTTTATAAAACGTTGATTTACTATTATCAGTTTAAACTAACGATATTAACGATACATATGCAAAATTAATAGAGAAAAAAGAGGTTACCGTTAGTTATGTTGATTTTACTAAAGCCTTTGCTATGGTTTCATATATAGTTTTTATGTACGTATGATCTGTATTTTGGTCAATTCCTAAATTAGTTCAAATCTTATTTTAATTATCAGTTATTTTTATAATATAAATAGCTTTTTAAAGAGTATTATAGAAGATAACATCTAGTGTACCACAAGGTTGCTATCCGGGCCCCAAACTCTTTATTATTCTTGTAAATCATATGATCTTTTTTTTAAACTTTACATCAATTATTTTAGAAACTTAAGAAACAAACTAGAAATATATAAGACGCATTGCTTTAAGAGGAAATTTTGATGTTGGCGTGTTCTAACATATTTTGAATATAAAATAAATTCAGTTTTAAAATAACAATTTTATTTAAAGTATATAAATATATAATTACACAGACGAAGAAGGAAATTCACACGATGATGAATTACAGTTATTACCCATTAGGATCACTGAAAATAACCAAAATACGCCTTCTCGGTCCAGAGGCCGACCTTATAGCTTATACGACGTTGGACTGTAAGTATTTTTTTAATTTTCGATGACGAATTCTCTGCTCGTTGAAATCACTAATAATGACTAATAAGTTTACTTCATCAATACTTAGTCACTATCGAGAAGCGTAATTATACAACTATGTTATCTACATAATGCTCTAATTGTCTGGTTGTAAAAGCCATCTGAAAAATAGTTCAACATTTTCGCAAATCAGCCTGAACAAACCACAGACATTTCTATTTTACACATATTTATTTGTGTATATATTGTAGACAGTATATTTTTCCAGTGCCGTCTCTCAGCGTTCCTCGAATCTACGATACACCAAATCAACGTTGACGGAAAAACCAAAAGTGGACTTCATATCTGGGTTTTTACCCAAATTTACCAGCGGAATTGATCGCCGTGTACGAAGATTTAATACTGAACTACTACAAGCTATAAAAAAATGCGACAAACAAGAAACCGAGCGGTAAGAATATTTATTTTATTGGAAAATAAGAAGAGCTATGGCAACAAATGATGATAAGAGGAAATACAATCCATATTATGAATAGGGCTGTAAAGGAACTCATAATAAAACTAACAAATAGCTTGGATTAATTCAGGGTTTTCAAGCTTCCGACCGAATGAATATTTATTACAATTTTGTTATAAAATTCACTTATAATTTACTTTTTAACCGACTTTAAAAAAAGGAGGAGGTTATCAATTCGACTGTATTTTTTTAAATGTTTGTTACCTCATAACTTTGGACTGGGTGAACCGATTTGGATTATTCTTTTTTTATTTGAAAGCTGGTACTTCCCGTGTGGTCCCATTTCAATTGGTTCAGTTCCGACAACGGCATCCAGTGCAAAACCGTATAAGTTTTAAATTTGCATTAAGTATGTACACGACAAATAGACGAATAACTCAATATCACGCTAACCGATTTCGATGATTCATTTTTTATTGGAAAGGATGTACTTCAAGGGTAGTTTGATGAGAGTTTGGTTAGGTTCTGATTATGGGATCCGTGACAAAGTAAGAAAACTTTCAAGAAACGAGCCTACTCCTTTCTTAAGGGCCGGCAACGCATCTGTGTTTCCTCTCGTGTCGCAATTGTCCATGGGCGGCCGTGATCACTTACCATCAGGTGACCCGTATGTTCGTTTGCCACCAATATTATAAAAAAAACTCTTCAATTCTTAGGAGCCTATTGTGCTTATGTTCGTTGCTATGTTGCAACATGACGCAAGCATTGTAATTACATTTCTTAAGGTGTATTATATGTGAAGCGATGGTAGCCGAGTTGGTGGTAGAAACTATAGCGGATTATTGATAAGGTTGCGTTCGTACCAAACGTTACTTATTGTACAACCAATTGAAACCATATCGCATACCATACCGATAGATACCATACCTCAAAAAGTTACACATTTTAATATACTTAAGGCGGAACGGAGTTCGCGGGCACTGCTAGTAAAATATACTTATGTGCACTAAAAATAGAAAAATAAAGTAAATTTTCAAAAAAAAGTATTAACCGACTTCAATATCAGTCAAAAACCCATAAGGCACTAATTTTGGTTGGTACCGACTTCCAGTACATCTCTAGGTAGCACACATATTCATATGTTTTATTTAATTTGGTTAATTTGATGAACTATTTATTTTCCGCTTTTTAGTGCCTTATGGGTTTTTGATTGATATTGAAATCGGTTAATACTTTTTTTTGAAAACTTACTTTATTGTAAATGTAGAAAACGAAAATCAGTCTTCTTAATAATTTGCACCTTTTAATGCCTATAATTTTAGGTTCCTAAAGCTTGGGGCAAATCCAAATGCTACGTGTCACCAGAGTTGTGTATCTGCGTGTCACCTGGCAGCTTTATTTGGCGGAGAAACATTGCCGTTGCTTATAGACTGCGGAGCTGAAAAGAAAAGAGTTGACAGATGTGGAAGGACTCCGCTGCATTTGGCAGCCTGGTCGGGAAATATTACAGAGATTGCAGTATTGCTTGATTTTCCTGAAGGTTCGTTAGTTGCTTTACGATTAAACTTATTCGGCCGAAGATACTTTCTATTGTAAAGAGTTTTGAATAAGAGCTTTGATAATCAACAGCAGTTCATTGAATATGTTAATTTGGATTTAATTAATAAATTTCGACATCAAGAGGCATAGGGTTCAAACTAATACTATAATATAAAACGAGGAATTCAATAAGCAAAACAGAAGTTTGATCTTTAATTATATTCTAGTACAAGTAAATGGTTTCGTTTTTATTCATTTATCTACTTGCATTGTCCTTGCCAACCATTTTAAACTAAATCTGGTAGTAAAGAAAGAAATCACTTTTAATACCCACTTTTGTTTATTGTTGTCGGTTATTACTACTATTCGTTTATTACTGAATACAACATTATAAGCGTAGATGCTTAATATTCTAAAAAATAATTTATAAAAATGAGTGCGTGTAACCGTCACATGCGATTGAAGTACAATTCCTTTAGTGTTTTAAGAGATGGCGATTTAGTTAAAAAAAATACGTGGACGTACAGATACACAAAATTCTTAACATAATATGAGATAATAATGAATAATAACCAAAACTTCGATTAAAGCGTAATTAATTTAATTCGTTACTTATCACAGAAATCTGTTTGTACTTTTCTATAATTTATTGACTTTATAACAAAGAGTTGCTTAAGTTCCGAATTAGCTGATAGATGTACTACAGGTGATGAAATTTTGATTTAATTTGTTACTTATTTACATTGAAACCAGATGGCAGCACGGTCGTGCGCCCGTATATACGTATTATTTATAAACTATTTATTGACAAAATCAAAAACATTTAAAAAACTGGATGGTACAGAAACGTAGCGCCATATTGCCGTAACAGACTTCCATTGCATTGTCGTCCAGTTACCTCCTAATCGCGCCTAAGGAAGTTTTACTTCAAAATGTAGGTTATATGTAAGTTAAAATGAATTATCAATTTCAGTTTTGCGATTAAGTATAAAAGAAAGAGTCACATCTGAACTAGAAGAAGAAATAATAAAATTATCCGTAGCGACAAAAGATAAAATCAACGTACGGTGCAAAACGGACGAAGTAAGCTTAATATTTCCTAAAGACTGGTTGGACAATATAAATCATAACTGCAAAGATTTGGAACATAGTGTGAGTTTATTTTCTATGCCTTATTTCGTCTTAAGGTATAGTTTTTGTTACACTAAATATGCTGGGTGTTAATTACGAGACTCACAAGTGGGATTCTCTTGTTATATTATAGTATAGCAAAATGGCATCTGGTCCAATAATTATTTAAATATAATCCATCGAAATTGAATATGAGGATCATAATAACCATATTGTTGCTTCTCCTGAGAACTGAGTTAAAATGATTATATTAAGCGTTAGAAATATATTATTGATAGCTATCTGTGAATTTCAGATTGAGATCCAAATATCTGCTTTGATAGATATTCTATCAGCTCCGTTTGAAAGTCGGTCATTTTTTTAATTAAATTATACCATATTCCTAAATTTTTGGTGTTATAACATACAATTCACCTGATGATAAGTGCTCACTATACTTTACCTATTTATATAATGAAACTATAGTTCCATTGGGACTCATTCAGTCAAATCAACTAAACGTAACGGCATATGGCTATAACATTCGATGCGGAATTCGTAGATGGTGCTTGACTATTTATTTTTTTAGATTCGATTGATTCCTTGCCATATTTTATGCATAATATTGCGGGCAAGAATCAGATAGTAGCTATATTATAACCAACATCAATAGGACGGCAGTTCCAAGACTAATCATAATAAACAGATAACTATTCCTAGGAACTTAATTAAAGCGCTTATTCAATAAAATCAGATCGTTATATAATATTAACTTTAATTGAGAGCAAATCTTATCTACTTGAGATCTAAAGATTTAATGGCATTGATTTTTTTACTTTCAGATACCGCTTATAGAACCAGGATGGACTCCTTTACACGCAGCAAGTTCGAATGCTAAATATGAATCCACCCGTTTACTTCTAGCTGCAGGCGCAGACCCAAATGTCAGAGACTACGTTGGTCGGTCACCACTAGATGTCGCAGGATCTGCATATTACAAAGGACATAATATTAATAAGGAAGAGTGAGCATTTATTTTTTATTTAGATTTGTTACACTTATTTAGAACGAAGTGTACCCGCAATTCCACACGCGTTTTTTTAAATCGTATTAAAGGATTATAAAATTGTTAGACTATGTACAATTATAGAAATGCTCTTTAAAGATAATTGTAAGTAAGATGCGTACGCCACTAAAAGTATCATGTAACCTGTACATTAGATATATAAATACAATGAGGTTTGTCATCAGCAACATATTTGGAACTTTAACCCATCATATAACTACCTCAGTACTCACTTACACTATATAAGGAACTAATGAATCAATAACTTAAATTATTATTATGAAGTTTTTACAATTAATATATATTGCCATTATTATAATTAAGATGTGACAATACAAAAAATAAACGCTCGTCTGTTCCGCAAGAAATTGTATTATGGAACTCTTTACGTAATACGTTTATAATCTAAGATCTTATTAGGAAGACCTCTATATCATTAAAGTTATTAATAATTATAATGTCGAATTGTAAACAATAATCTGATAATTATTTCTCTTATTAAAAATAAAGAATGAGTTGAAATCTTGCTAAACTTCATGCATACAAAGTCGCGTGTAACAGCTAGTCTAAAATAGAATAACCTCAATTACTTTTTATAAGGTTCGCTATCTACCAGTGAAAGTCCCGTGATAATCGGTCTAACTGTTTAGATGATAGCACAGTGGGCGAAGGCACGGTTAATAGCTAGTCTAAATTAAAATAAACCGTATTACTTGCGATGATATCCGCTATCTGCTGGTGAAAGTTCCGTGAAAATCGGTTCAACCGTTTTAGAGATAGCATTGCAGACAAAGCCGCGGTTAATAGCTAGTCTAATTTAGAGTATCCTAAGTAACCCGCTGTGATTTCAGCTATCTGCCAGTGAAATTCCCGTCAAAATCGATCTAGCCGTTTCGGAGATTATCCGAAACAAACAGCCAGACCGACAAAAATTTTAAAAATTACATTTTTGTTATCAAGTAGTGTGTATACTTTTGTACCCATTCAGTTTTTTATTACTACAGACACTTCATTTTTATTATATGTATAGAAGAAGATGAGACTTTATCTAATAAACTTTTCTGAGAATTTCTATCATTTTCAATTTGTATAATTTGAATTCGGACCAATATTTTCATAAATGTTTTTTTATTAACAATTTGTTGATTAAATGCTCTAACCAGTATGGTTCACAAGATCCTCTATATATATATATA
>MU161327.1:0-17571 GCA_015888305.1 Antheraea pernyi | reverse complement strand
CGGGAAGTTCCGATTCAGTTTCTAGGACTACATTCATCGACGCGGTGTCCGAACACGCTATAAACTATGCCATCGTCGCTTCATATCACATCGTCTACCTATCTACATTATATTCTACCTTTTTTCCTCTTCACATCCCTGGCATACCATTCTATAATTTCTTTCATTTTACATTTTAATTATATAGGTTAGTCAATAGTAAACAACGTAAAGGTTTATGTACCGAAATACTGTGCCTTTAGCAAAAAGCAAATTATGGTAAATAAGTCCCGGCAAAAATAATTTCAGTATTTTTTTCGAGAACTCCTTCTTCTTTCTCCTCAACAAACTGCCAACCTATACAATCGTTTTACCGGTAATCTGTGATGATTTCATCAGCGCTTCTTCGTTCATATTTGAAAGCGTAATGATATGTCGGTTCATAATAAAGCAGTAATAGCTAACAGCGATATCTTGAAAAAATTTGCCATAAAACAACGTGAAATCCATAAGGGTTGGTTATTTAAGAAGTTTAACTACTTTACTTTGGAATATCAAGTTCTATGAGATTTTATTTTCTAAATTGAAGTAAATATATATTGTATGTATACTAACTAATTAGTACCTATACTCACTGACACAGTATGATGCTAAGAATGTGTTGTTATCAATTTTGATTTTTTTTTATTATAGCATGACAAAACGACTGCTCTATGCCTGATGGTAAGCACAGTAAAATTCAAAAACAATGACAACCATCCAGTCACACTCTATCCATCGCCGGTCGCCGCTGTCATGCCGGCATGTAAAAAGCTGGATATGCACAGGCTGATCACGAAATGCGACCCGCAGAAGCGAATCACTATGACGGGCTTTTTCGCCATGTACATGGTGGTTGCGAGCCAGTCAGGCTGTATAACCCTATCACCCCGCTTTCGCCATTGACTCGTTCGTTATTCAGCAGGGTGCACCACGTGCAGGTGAGGTTGGCTTAAGTGTCTCAAGTCTTACGATGTTATTCGAGACCCCTTACACCCCATAATCTTAATGTAATAAAATACATCAATGATTAGATCTCTCTTCTGTAATATTCCTTTTGGCATAATTCCTATTTCATATTCATTTGTATAAAACATATTAATATAGTTACTTAATTTTATTTTTAAATTTACTACCAATTTATGTATTAGTATATAATTTGTTTTTGTTTTTGTGGGCCCTTGTTGTCTTATGAATAAATAAATAATAATTATTATTATTGCAGTCTAATTTATTTTCTAGTTTGTCACGCCAAGCAAATTATTGAGGAGAATCTATATATTAATACATGAAGCCCAAACTTTGTATCCCTTTTTGAGAGAATTGCGCGAACGGATGAACATGCTCGACTGTATGTATTATTTTACTCTTACGTTCCAATTACCCTTTTTCATTCTACATTCAACCATTATATTATAACATATAACTATTATTATAATATTTTAAATAAAGTTCAAACTTTAAAAAATCAATGAATTATGGTCGAATGTCGACCCCTGGGCGCCCACTAGTACTTATTAAATATATGACAATATGACTCTTGTATCGCTCTACTCATTAAATATGCTTTATATTTGAGCATAAGACACAGGTTTAAGCTACATGTCGGTGTTTCTGGCGGGATCTTGGTCTGTCATGTAGTGGATTTTATTTTTTATTCATAATCTTGTGTTACTTGAAAATACAGTAGAAACCGGTAGTAACTGATTTTCCGCAGACGAAGTTGCGCGGGTTAGCTAGTTATGTATATATATGTAATATAGTTTGTTTATTCTGCATAAGTGAAGTGAACGGAAAATAATACCACGGACCATGAATTCTGAGATGGCATAAAAACTCCATGGAAAGTTCTAACAAGATGGCCACCATCTTGTTAGTTCATTGAAATTATATCAGGAAACTTGTAATATCGATACTCACTTGACAATGGCTTGAAAATTAGTCTACTGGAATACTGGTTACCAAAAATGGAATGAAAGAAGAACTTGTAATACAATTAACCCCCCGACAATGGCAGTCATGTCGACAATAGAAATGCTAGTTGCCTAAAGTGTACAATCTTTACATGTTAGTCAATTATCCTTTCCACCGTCGATACACGTTCTGTTGTTAAATAAAAGCAAAAAACATATTAATTGTTTTGTATATTCAATAATAAAGAAAGTTTTCCAAGAACTCGTAAAATTATCGTCCAACAAATCTTGTCTTGTCAATTATAAACACAACAAAAAAGAATAAACTGAAACAAGTGCGAGTTTTCTGAAGTAACGTGCGTACATACGTTCGACAATTGACTTTCATTTATATACTAGCTGTGGCCGTGACTCCGTCCACGTGGAAACTAATGTAAAAAAATAGTGACTAATCATCATCTGAATCTAATCAATAAAATCATCTGAATGTCTTAAGTACATTTACTTATCTATTTTTCTCTCGTACTTGAAGTATGTCATTAAAATTACAATAACTTTTGATAGAGTGAACCGATTTGAATGAAACAAAAACTAAATGTTACTCAAAGGTATGCTTTACGATTTTCTTTAGTTTTATCATAAACGCAGTATTTTAACAGTGGTACGTGTCCAGACGTTTCTAAAAATGATTGAAATATATTTTATTATCCTAGACACCTGGAACATGTTTTTTTTTCCAAAATGTAAAAAGTACAGATATGTTAGATTTACTATCTTATTATATGTATAGATATCCGGGAGCAAATGGCAGAGTGCCATCAATGTGGTTGCGAGGGACACTGCTCAGCACACACTCGCTGAATGTTCAGCCTGGGATGAGCCACACCACGAGCTCATCACGGCCATTTTACTCGAAGGTATGCTTTATAATTTTCTTTAGGAAGTTTCATCATAAACGCAGTATTTTAACAGTAATACGTGTCCAACCGGACAAACGGACAGACATTTCTAAAAATAATTGAAATGTATTATTATTTATTTCTAGAAACTGCAACATTTTTTTTCCAAAATATAAAAAATACAGACACGTTAGATTTACAATATTATTATATGTATAGATATAGATAAATTATTTTCTTTTGGAACATCAAGACCTAATAAAGTTTTTATTATCAGTTGGAACTATTTAGAAGCTACCGACAGGCTATTAAAGGCTGCTCTTAGCACTTCCAGGAACCATTTCAGAGATAGGAATTTGTTAATACGGGCTGCGGACGTCTTGGTATTTACCTGGGCACTAAGGCATTTTAATATTTCCATCGTAGAATTTCAGCTCTAGTGAAATCTATCATGTATATATCTATATATAAATAGCAATGATATTATATCTAAAAATCTGTAGATACCTATACGATATTTTGACAAAACAAATGGCACGATAACGCATACATACGTAAAATATGTTGCTTAGATACGTGCGAATTGACGGGGCAGCCGTCAAAAATAAGCTATCTAGTCAAGTTTTAACAAGGCGCTGTCGTAGCGCTTATTTTATTTTTATTTTTTTATGTCATAGATGGCAAACGAACAGGTGGGTCACCTGCTGTTAAGTGATCACCACCGTCCATGGACACTAACAACACCAGAGCAGTCGCAAGTGCGTTGCCACCCTTTGCGGGGAAGGGTTAGGGGAGGAAGAGGGAGAGGGCAAGGGAGGTGGGCCTCCGGCGCTTTCACTGACCGAACGAAACACAACAATGCAAGCACTGTTACTTGACGTCGATTTTCTGTGAGAGGATGGTACTACCCCGGACGAGCCGACCCATTCATGCTGAAACCAGTAATAGTTTCAGCGTGGCTCTACCACCATTAAAAATGATGACTAATTATGACGTATCTGTAGCTTGTTAGTCATAATATCATTGATAAATAGGCAGTGGGGAAACGATTAGAACATCTTTTTCATCTTGTAGCGTGCTGGCCATTAAAAAGTGTCTATGCACACTGGCTTTTTTGAAAGCGAAGTCTAAGCAACATGCGTGATATTACAAATTTTACCATTTATATTAATTAATTTCTAAGTACTTACTCAAACAAAGTGCGTAGGTAAGTAAACTTTTTTGTTATTGATGACATACTGGCTGGTTGTAAAAATAAAATTGATTATGTTTTAAAAAAAAAAATGATTATGTTTTGTTTTTTCATAAAATTCAAATGACTGCGAATTTGTTTGAATTTAAGTGCGTTTTAATTGCTACGTTTAGTCTTGATTTTATAATTTTACCAACCATTTAAATAAAGTTAGCGACAAAATTGAATTGTTAGATATTCTTTACGTCATGAAGCGACGTCATTTGATGGCAGATGAAATGCAAAGAGCTGTAGGGATGTTGCAAGCGGGAAGTAATCAATCTCAGGTATCTCGACATTTTGGCATTCATAGAAGTGTTATTTGTCGTCTTTGGCAGCGCTACAATAATACAGGAGAACCCGCTGAACAGCATCCAGGCCGTAAAAGGAGTACAACCACTCGGCAAGACCGGTACATACAACTGACTGCAAGACGCCAGCCGATGTTAACCGCTCGAGAGATAAGTTTGAGGCTACAAATTTCAAGTGGTGTTGATGTAAGTCCTCAAACTGTGCGAAATCGACTGCATGAGTACGGCCTACGAGCTCGACGCCCAATCAGGTGCCCACCGATACGTCACGGGAATCGCGCTCGTCGATATGAATGGTGTAGAGAACGCATAACATGGACCCAGGAACAATGGGATAAAATTATGTTTTCCGATGAGTCGCGATTCGGGTTTAAGCCTGATACAAGAAGGGTGCGAGTGTATCGTCGGCCCGGAAATACTGAAAGGCTCAGGTGCGTTCAGGAAGTTCATCCATACAGCGGCTCAACAGTTATGTTATGGGCGGGTATTATGAAGAACAGGCGAACTGAGCTCGTTTTTGTAAATGGAAACATGAATGCTGAAAATTACATTGAGGATATTCTCAGACCTTATGTCTACCCATTTGCACAAACCTTTGGCTCCGATTTTAGGTTAATGCATGACAATGCGCGTTCACATACAGCTCGGCGAACCAGTGAATACTTTGCAACGGAGAACATCCGGGTATTGCCCTGGCCTGCACAATCGCCAGATCTCAACCCCATCGAGCACGCATGGGACATGCTCCAGAGACGTGTTTTGAAGGACTTGGACGGAGCGGCAACAACCCAACAGCTGAAGGATTTGCTACAATTCCATTGGGAGCGAATACCGTAAGATGACATAAACAGTCTCATTAATTCAATGAATAATCGTTGCCGACAAGTTCTGAATAGCAGAGGAGACCATACTTTGTATTAAATTGTTCTATTCTTTCACAATAAATACATTTTCTTTAGAAATTTCATTTTGTAAGAAAAAAGTTTAGTTTCTTATGTATCTTAGTTTCTACAGTATATTCTAATATTGTTCATTTCTGTTATTAAAAGAACTTATAAAGACAACAGCTGTTATTTTTACATCATAGAACCCTAAAGATATTATTTTAAAAATAAAATACAACGTTATAATGTGAAGAACCATCCTAAAATTTAAATTAGTACATGTTGCTTAGACTTTTTTGATGAGTGTATATTTTTCCTCAGTATACAAGTCCATATTAAAAGTCTCGATTGCAAAATCAGTGTTTAATTTATCACATATATATTATATGAACACGCCCCAAAAATCTCATCTTTTTCTATTTCGTAGCTATTGATGAGTTTTAGTGTTATAAAAAAAAATGACAAAAAAAATCTCTATGGTCGAATTTATTACTGGACGAGCACTCGTATACATAAAATGATAGAGGTATATCGTTATCCTAGTATCACTCAAAAACCAGTACAATTTTGTTCAGTTTTTTTAGTTTTACTTCACAAGCACTTGGTCCATATCTATTTTTTTTTTCATGTGAGGCAAGCAAACAGGTAGGTCACCTGATGTTAAGTGATCACCACCGTCCATAGACACTAGCAATACCAGGGGAATTGCAAGATGGGAAAAGGGGAGGGGAGGTGGGTCTCCGGCGCTCTCACTGACCGAACGAAACGCAACAATGCAGGCACTGTTACTTCACGTCGGTGTTTCTGTGAGAAGGTGGTACTACCCCGGGCGAGCCTACCCATTCATGCTGAAACCAGTAATAGCTTCAGCGTGACTCTACCACCTAGAAAATATCACATCTTCGTTTATAATAGTAACACGTTATGATGGCCGTTTTGACGTAAAATGTCGATTTATTTTCAACAATAATATAATTAAATGCTGTTTTGTTTTGCATTAAGGGTTGACGCGAGTTTACCGGAATTGGTAGTTGCTCTGACCAGCGATCCTATATAATCATATTTAGGGTATAAATATAGTACACTAATAATTATAATTCATTAAAGTTTCTCTCAATCGACGCATTTTTTTTCAGTAAAAAAGTGTAAAGATTTGTTTGCGGGACCATATTGTATAGTTAGATATAGTAGTCGTTAGATATATCTATAGTATATAGTTATACATATAACTTTCAAATCAATGTAGTAAATTAATTATGTGTCCTAAAATTCGATAAATCTCAACAATCTCAATCTAACTGCACTTCACTATTACCACAGCAATTTGCTCCTTCAATTGTAGTTATAAATTTATACAAAACTTCATGAGTAAGCAGACGTCAAAACGGTCATCATAGCGTGCCGCTATAGTACCATAGTTTCATAAAACTTTTAAGAAAATACACATTCAATATTTTTGACACGATCGAGCCTGAAAGTATCTGTATTTTGATAATATAGACAATATACATATACACATATATTTAGTAGGAAGTAGACTGAACTGAGTGATTTTTGATTACATAAATAATGACGTTGTTTAATTATAACAAATAGTTCGATAAATCATAATTTATAACAATCTTATTTACTGCAATGTTAGTATTGTTTATATATGTAGAAGGACATTTAATGTTAATGTATTGTATTGTGTTGTACCAATCGAAGTATAGCTGAGACGCCATATTAATTTGTTCCCCGGAAGTGAACTAGTTGTTATTTTTCATTATAATTTAAATAATAATGTATTACTAAAAGAATACTTTCTAAAATCATCATTTTATCTAATTTATTTTATTAGAATTTTGTAGAGGGTATTATTGTGTGAAATTATTTAAAGATAATAATATTGTTTTGCGTTTCACATTAATCAGACAACCAATCGGAGCACCGGAAACTTCTTGTTATTTTATTTTTAGTAACCAATCTCCTAGCAGGTTATTAGTGTCATTTTCATGTACGTAATCTATACTATCTTCTATACTAATAATATTATAAAGAGGTAAAGTTTGTGAGTTTGTGACGTTGTAGGGGGTAATCTCAAGAACTACTAAACCGATTTTGAAACTTCTTTTACCAATAGAAAGCCACGTTATTTATGAATGTCATAGGCATACATATCATCACGCTAAGACCAATAGGAGCGGAGCAACAATGAAAAATGTTTAAAATCGGGGCTATAAGAATTATAGACCCGATTATATATATTATATATAATTATTATATTATATTAAGAATATTTCAAGATCGGGATTTTTTTTCTCTTGCGTGTTACCGCTAGCCCAAAGTAACTATTCAACGCGGACGAAGTCGCGGGCAGAGGCTAGTAAATCATAGCTATATAACGAAATATTTGTTCAAGCTCATAATTGACGACGTAGAATTCAAAAAAATGTTATACCAAATAACTATGAGATATAATACTTCTTGACGAAAGAAACCTCGGAGATATTAAAATTAAAAAAAGATGTGGTGTCGTGGGACACCAGGTAGGAAAGAAGTTCCTTCGGCTAATGCAGAATCGACACAATTTGCAAAAAAAAAATCTCGCTTGTGTATACGACAGTCGCGCCTGCGCACGTCTCATTTAACGGTTTTATTCCACGGACTTTTTCTTACGGTTTTACTATCACATTTTTGTCAGTTCGGTCGCGCAGCAAAATCCATATCTCCTCCAAGCCTGCCGTAAGGAACTTCGTTCCAAAAAAAAACATTACATGCATTGATAACGTTTTCATCAAAAAAATATAATCAGTTCTCACGAAAGCTTGACAGATAATTACTTAACCAACTAACTTCATGGTGTCGATTATAGGTGTCAGCGTGCGCGTGCATCATATAAATTCACTCTCATCATTTTCTCTCAGATCGCCAAAAGAAGTATAACTTCAGAAAAATACCTCCCCCCAATTAAATGCTGCGTATAAATCATCACAACAAATAAACGTTTTACGTCAATCGTAAATAACTGGACTACTTTTCCTTAAACATATGTTTTGATCAACATGAATGTTACAAAATAACATTGTTTTATATTTAATTTCCGCAAATAATTGTTCAATTTTTATAACAATAGAAGTTTTTTTTTTTTATGTCGTAGGTGGCAAACGAACAGGTGGGTCACCTGCTGTTAAGTGATCACCACCATCCATGCACACTAACAACCCCAGAGGAGTCGTAAGTGCGTTGCCATCTTTCGGAGGGAAGGGTTAGGGGAGGGAAAAGGAGAGGAGAGAGGAGAGGGGAGGGGAGATGGGTCTCCGGTGCTCTCACTGACCGAACGAAACGCAACAATGCAAGCACTGTTACTTCACGTCGGTTTTCTATGAGAGGGTGGTAGTACCCCGGGCGAGCCGACCCATCATGCTGAAACCAATAATAGTTTCAGCGTGGCTCTACCACCATAAGCGTGGCTCTACCACCATAGATATAAATTAAAATAGGTAGATAAATTAAAAGAGTATTCCAAAATTCACGTACTTATAGACTAGAACTGTTTAAAAAATATTAAACTCTGGCTGTTCTAACCCCATATTTATGGTTATAGGTTTTACCGATAGATTTCTTACAACAAAATCCCAAAGCATATTACTAATTTGCCGATCTGTAATTTTAAGTGCAATGTCAAGCGAGTTTTTTTTTATTGTAGCACGGCAAAGTGACTGCACTGTGCCTGATGGTAAGCACAGTACAATCCAAAAACAACGGCGACCACCGAGAGATACATCCTCCGGGGTCGTCGCTGTCATGCCGGCCTGCGTAAATGTCTCTTCACATTACACTTGAAAGACCCCATGTTATATTAAGGAGGGAACACACTAGCCGGGAGATTGTTACACAACTTCACGGTACGGCAAAAATAAGATGTAGCGAACTTTTTAGTTCGTGCCCAGATAGGAGTTACAGTAAAACTGTGGCTCCGAAGACCAGCCAAGACCAGGGTTTTGGTGTCGAAAGGCTATTATAGACTGGATCAATATGTAAACAAACGTTGGGGATGTCTGGAATTGACTCCTCTCTATGCATCCATTAAATGTCATTGTATATATTGTAATGTATTAGAAATATATATGTTGAAAAGATGAATCCAATCGAGTTTCTGGTTGTCCTCTATGACTGGGTTGTTTTCCGAACTGGTGGTAGCTTTGACGTTCATAAGCACCTTATCAGGGCGTAAATTGGTTAAAGTATTTATGATTTGATTGATTATAATGCCTTTCAATGTTAAACGGCTATGTAGTCTAAGACAGTAAACACGCTAAACCCAGAAGAATTGGTTCTCAGTGGAACCGCCATAACACAGTCATAGGTGCTTGGCGAAATGAATTCAATTTGAAGAGGGTGGCTGATCAGGCAGGGTTCGACAAGGTCCTACCACTATGCCATAGATTCGTCACGATATTTCTCCTTCATCGACAACTCAGTTGCAAGAATTCGAACCTGTGTCTACGGACACAGTGTCCGGACACTTTAACCACAGAGTCGTCATCGCCCAACCCTAGCGAATACAATTACGTATGTAGTTCAAATATCTATCATATTATCCTCCAATTTCCACATTGGTCAAATGATGTCTCTTACTACGATATATTATACAGAATGTGCAGAGGTTAAAATGATAACGCAAGGGATTTGGATATATTTTAGCGAAATACAAGAAAGGATTTCAACGTTGACAGTACTCAATTGTTCTGTATTTAGTAACTTTCATAATTTATTTTTGTTCTTTTTTATAATTTTGTAAAATGTTGTACCCAATATTAATAGGAAGACAAATTTAATTATGTAAGCCATTAATGTGCATTTTGTGTAATTTGGTTTTCTATGGTTGAGCCAGAATAAATAAATAAATTACCTAACAATTGATAAATGTTTCTAAAATAGCCTCTGTCTTTCGAAATGGCAGAGACGTTGAAGAAATTCTAGCAAATACAACGTTTGTACCGAATACGATAACAAAGGCAATGTGTTCATTTTTTTTTATCGTAGGGCTAAATAGAGTTTCCATCTCTTAATATAGGCGATTGATTGATTACTCTAATGTCGCTGCGATGTTCAATGTATGTGGACTATTTAGCATCTATATTACTTTTTAGCATCACCGGGTGAACACGGGCTGGGGAAAGAGAGGTACACTTCCTGCGGACGCAAGCTGATTGCTGCAGCTGCAAATGAAAACGTTTACATTTTAGGAAAGTCTGTAGGTGGTACAGCCACGCTGAAGCCTATTACTGGTTTCAACATGAATGGGTCGGCTCGCCCGGGGTACTACCACCCGACCCACAGAAAACCGACGTGAAGTAATATATATAATAATATAACACCAAATATTTGACTAGACAACAACTCCCACTGTCTCCCTCCCCCCTCCCGACGAACACAGGCTGGCAACGCACTTGCGACTCTCCTGGAGTTCGTTCGTTTGCCACGACATAAAAAAAAAATTGTTCAAACAAAGTATTGCGTAAAGGGTTTATTTTATATTATTAATTTTTCCTGCCGACTCTTGGTCTACACCTTTTTTCTGAAATCGTTTTAATTCTAAATCACTCGAAATCTAGTGTAGCTTAAATATATTATTAAAAAGAACAAGACGAGATACTATTATACTTAACTACCTAAAGCTAATTAGTAAGACGTTTTTTTTAAATTATGTTAGTAAGTAGATTTTTTTTAAAGATTTTAACTTCTATGGTGGTTCCATTATTATTGTGTAGGACCATTTATAAGATTTATATCACAACGTCTAACAATTGCGTCGTCAGTCTCATTTTACCACTTATACATACCACTTACGATTACACATATTACCACTATGCTAAGGGTAGAGTACAATGAAACTGTACATATTCTTTGTGCAGGGCATCTTCCATAGAATCTTGTCTGCACCTGCTAGTGAAGAAGCCAAGATTTTATGAAAGTTAATGATTAACTCTAGGAAATGCTTGTAAATATGCTAAGATTAGGGTACAATGGGACTGACGTGTTATTTGTGAACGAAAGTCTCTAAATAAAATGAGGACATCAAAAAATGTTTTTTGGTAAGATAAATCCTTCAATTAGGTTAAGATTGGGAAACACAATTTATAAATCATATACATTCCTAGTACAATAATGTATTGAGTAATAACGCAGCAATAACTAATAAGCTACACGTATTAATTTAGAATTAAATCTTACAGAGATGAAAGATTTTATGAAAACCATAGCAATTTTAAGGACAAATTAAATTATATACAGTTAATCATAAACAAAAGTGACGAATATGTTTTGCGATCACGCGGCTTTAGCAAGTGAAGATTACAATTCATGCGGTCACAACCACTCGTACTAAGTAGCAGTGTACAAGGAAAATCCTAATAGATCGTAAACAACATTACTCAATTGTTGTGTAAGGTGTCATCAGGCATGGACCGCTTGAGTGCTCTAATCGGAAGAGAAAAACAGAAGAAGCGACCTCCATCAATAGATATTGATCTATCTGGTAATTATTTTTCCATGAATAACTTCATACAGACGTAAATGTTATAATTATATAGTATGGTATTAATCAAAATCATAGATATTTCATAAAATTGTGTAAATACAAATTTGTGACGCAATGAAGTAATTTTTTGGAATTGCTTTGAAGAAATTCAAAGAAGTTTGAAACGTTATTCTAATTCTACCCATGATATTGCTTCAGTAGCTATTAAAATTTAAAAATAACTATTCGTTTATCTTAATAAAATTTATCTTAATATATCACATATCTGTAAAAGTCGATACTGTGTTGCCTTTAAGCATACAGTAAGCTCAAATCAATAACTTTACCAAAGCGTTTCACTCAGATTATTTAAATACAAGTTATGTGCAAATCTGCTATTTACATAATTGCTATTTATTAAGTGCTTTCAAATCGTAACTTGACCTCCAAATTGTATTTGTTAATGACTTTCAATATTATCTGTCACTAAATTTAGTTTTGTGTACCACGAGCTTCGATGAACAATAATTTATATGTTATTATTATTGATCGAAGACCACAAGGATCTATCTGGCTCCCATGTTCACCTGCTGTTAAGTGATCACCACCGTCCATGGACACTAACAACACCAGAGGAGTCGCAAGTGCGTTGCCACCCTTTGGGGGAAGGGATTATGGGAGGGAGAGGGAGAGTGTACAAAGTCGATATTGATTTTTTTTTATTGTAGCACGGCAAAGTGACTGCACTTTGCCTGATGGTAAGCACAGTACAGTCCAAAAACAACGGCGACCACCGAGTGACACACTATCCATCGCTGGTCGCCGCTGCCATGCCGGCCTGCGAATAGCTGGATATGCACAGGCTGATCCCGAAACGCGACCCGCGGAAGCGAATCACTATGACGGGCTTTTTCGCCATATACATGGTGGTTGCGACCCAGTCATGCTGTAAAACCCTACCACCCCGCAATTTAATATTTTAACGATTGTGTCAACGTAGCATGTTGCATAATTTATATGGGCGATCAAGAAAGCAATATCTCATAACATGAGCTTACTACGAACTACAAAGGTTTATAAATATAATATTATAAACGTTTCGCGATATAAATAAAAAAAATACGACAGGTTACTCGTATTTTATAATGCACGTCTCATAATGACATGAATAATAAATTAACAAACTTTTAAAAGTTAATTAGAATTTATACTAAGTAATATTTATTACTATGTCACAAATAACTTGATATGAATTTCTGTATAACCCTCATAATGAACTACAATATACACAATGAATTATGCAAAACAGACCTATTTTTCAATTTTAAATAATTCAGCTATTTTCCTAAATCCTGACTCAAATGATTGTTTTATTATTAAATAGAAGCACAGGACGATTTTCTGCTATAAAAATGTGTATTTTTGTAATATACTTATTTACAGATGAAACTAGAGATTCGTACAATGATGACATACAGTTATTACCACTCAAGTCTACCAAAAATAATCAACTTACACCCGTTTCCCCTAGAGGTAGAAGTCACAGTTTATACGACATGGAATCGTAAGTGTTTTATCTACTTTAAATTCCTGGCTTAGTAACAACGTTTTAACTTTAAGATTGCAGGGTGATGTTAATGTAGTATACCTAAATATCTAAGGAAATTCACCAATTATACTATACATAGATATCATTGTTGCTTCTGTAAAGTCTTAGAACCAGATGAGGCGTTTTATGTACGAGCGCGTACCCGAGATACTAGGGCTACATATATCCCGTCCAGATGGTGCGGCGTGTTTCCTAACTCGAGCGTAAAACGCGTGCAATGAGCGAGACTCTCGACTCGCGCGTCGCGCGCCTCGAGGTACTCAAGCCCCATTGCTGCGTCCAGTATTACTCGCGAGTTAGTGGCGAGTGACATAGTTGTCAGTCGTCTATCCGTACAATGTATCCTAGCGTATGCGACGTTTCCTAGAATAGAAACGCGCGTAAAACGCGGTATCTGGACGCAATATATTTTGAAGTGCACGAGTCGACTCGCGCGTAAAACGCCTCTCCTGGACAGGCTCTTATTATCCAATATCAAGACGATTTTTTGGCTTCTTCAATATTATTATCAATTCAGAATGAATTATGAATACTCGTTTCAGCATGAATGGGTCGGCTCGCCCGGGGTACTACCAACCGGCCCACAGAATCACCCACGTCAAGTAACAGTCCATGCATTGTTTCGTTTCGTTTGGTCAGTGAGAGCGCCAGATACCCACCTCCCCTCCCCCAAAGACAGGCTGGCAGCGTACTTGCGACTCCTTTGGTGTTTCATGATGATGACGGTGATGATCACTTAATATCAGATGACCCAAGTGTTCGTTTGCCTCCTATATGAAAAAATCCTTTAAAGCCCAATTATATGAAAACTACTGAACGTTTTTACTGAGAACTATGGCCAATCGATGGGGGCATTCTTCTTAGGTAGTTCTAGGACACTTATTTTTTAGACTCAACTGTCGCTTTACTACTTTTCATGTTGCCATCGCAGCAGGCGGAAATCTATGTCAGGCTATATGTGTATAAAGTGTCGCTTATAAAGAATTTTGCAAAGGCAATTATCGAACTAGACACATATACTGTACCACTATTACTACATCTAAGAAATTCTTAAATTTAATTTTCCTTAATAATATGTTTAATAATACTACGTATAAACTTACGGCTAAGAAGGTAATTTTAAGAAACTTGGAAATAAATTTCATTTAATAACAACAACTATAATAAGCAATACATTACAGATTTCTCCAGATCTGAAGTCATTGACACTAAAACTTGCACAAGATCCATGCCATATTGATATACCCTATAAATAAAGTACAGTTAAGATCAGTTACATATTTCGAAGTGTTGAAGATAGAATAGAATATAATAAACGTATGGTGGCTATCAGTAAAATTCAACACAAAATAAGACGTTTTAAATTAGATCTCATGGTTTAAGACTATAAAGATAATAGTTCTTTGGTATTAAATACAGTAATTTAGAATATATGTAGATATAAAAGGTTTCAAGGCTCTCTTTTTTCTCCCAGACCAGTATCTCAGCAATCTCTGAAGGTTCCGTATGCGCATCAGTCAATACCGGAGACCATGACTTCAGGTTCCTTGCCTAAATTCTTCAGACGAAGTGACCGCCGCTTACGAAGATTAAATACTGAACTACTAGAAGCTATAAAAAACTGTAACAGACAAGAAACAGAAAGGTAATAATACTTACTATGTTGAAGATGATGTTTACCCATTTTATAAGCCTAGCCCTAAAAGAGGTTATAACGATAGTAATTTATTGCTTGTGTCAATATTTTCTCATATCATCAACAAACAATATTCTATTCTATTAACTAACAACAAGTTAACATGTTCTGCTGATGCTCTATATTTTTTTAAATCCCATAATTTTAGATTTCTCAATCTTGGCGCGAATCCCAATGCAACGTGTCACCTAGGTTGTGTGTCTGCCTGTCATTTGGCAGCTTTAACTGGAGGTGGAACTTTGCTGTTACTTATGGACCGTGGTGCTACGAACAAAAGAGTCGACAGGTCTGGACGGAGTCCACTACATTTGGCTGCTTGGTCGGGAAACATTGCAGAGATTGCTATCTTGCTTGATTTTCCTCAAGGTATATGTACTAATAATAGGTATTTACCTATGAAATTGCCATTCTGCAGTACTGGTCATTTCAAATCAAAATAATTTTTGTTTGGCTAAGAATTGTAATTTCAAATTAATTTTATTTTAAAAACATGGAATTCTTTTTCCAAAAGTAGACGTCATCAAGGATCATCATCACGTATTAAGGATACGTTAAAAATTCGAGTAATTATGGAATATGAGTACCGTCGTGGCAGCAACGCGGCACAAGCGGCACGCAACATAAACGACGTTTACGGAGCTAATACTACAAACCAACGCACCACCTGTTATTGGTTTGCTCGCTTCCGTTCTGGGAATTTCGACCTGAAAAATGAACCTCGCGGTCGTCCGAAGACTTTGGTCGACAATGACGAATTAAAGGCGATTGTGGAAGCTGATGATACACAATCTACGGCTGAATTAGCAGCAGCTTTCGACGTTAGCGTCAAAACAATATTGGTCCATTTGCGTCAAATTGGCAAGGTAAAAAAGCTTGACAAATGGGTGCCCCACGAACTCAATGATCGCCAGCGCGAAGTACGCGTCGAGACGTGCCTTGCACTGCTCAACAGACACACAAATGAAGGAATTTTGAACCGCATTGTTACCTGCGATGAAAAATGGATTCTGTTTGATAACCGCAAGCGCTCAGCAAGTTGGTTGGATCCTGGTTCAGCACCTAAACAATGCCCTAAACGAAAACTTACCCCTAGAAAAGTAATGGTCACTGTTTGGTGGTCTAGCGCCGGTGTGATTCATCACAGCTTCTTACCAAACGGGGTGAGCATTACTGCAGATGTGTACTGTGAAGAACTGAACACAATGATGGAGAAGCTGGCACATCTCCAACCAGCATTGGTCAATCGCTCGTCTCCGCTGCTCCTGCACGACAACGCGCGACCTCATACTGCACAGCAGACGGTCTCCAAGTTGCAAGAACTGGGGTTGGAAGTTCTCCGTCATCCGCCCTACTCACCAGACCTTGCGCCTACAGACTACTACTTTTTCCAGAATTTGGATAACTCCTTGGCGGGAAAAAAATTCAATACCCGAGAGGCAGTACAAAATGCCTTTGAAGAATTTGTTGCCTCCCGTCCAGCTGATTTCTTTAAGAAGGGCATTAATAAACTGCCACTGCGTTGGCAAAGATGCATTGATTGCATGGGTGATTACTTCGATTAATACAAATAAAAAATACATGAAAAAAAAAACGTTTAAATTTTTTCATACAAAACGGCAATTTCATAGGTAAATACCTAATATAATACAATATAATATGATCTATAATGGAACATATGCTGGTAGGTGGTAGAGCCACGCTGAAGCTATAACTGGTTTCAGCATGAATGGGTCAGCTCGTCCGGGGTAGTATGAAAACGAAGTACGAAACGAAAGTAAGAAAACCGACGTGAAATAACAGTGCTTGCATTGTTGCATTTCATTCGGTCAGTGAGAGCGCCGGCGGCCCACCTCCCCCTCTCCTTTCCCTCCCTCCTCCTTGCCGATCCCCTCTTCCCCACCAACACAAGCTGGCAACGCACTTGCGACTTCTCTGGTGTTGCTGGTGTCTATGGACGGTGGTGATTACTTAACATCAGGTGACCCACCTGTACGTTTGGCTCCTATGAAATATAAAAAAATGATATCGAAAGCATTTTTTGATAAATAGGGTTTCCAATATCATTTTCAGCACTCGTTATTATACATTTACTGATATATTAACTTAGAATGTATACATATTGATCTTTGTAATAAAGAAATTAAAGATAAAACAACCAACACTTTCAGCATTTTTTGATAAATAGGGTTTCCAATATCATTTTCAGCACTCGTTATTATACATTTACTGATATATTAACTTAGAATGTATACATATTGATCTTTGTAATAAAGAAATTAAAGATAAAACAACCAACACTTTCTTTTGGACATACATTTACATCATCACAGTGTAATCCAGGAACCAACATCTTGTTTCAAGTGAGCTGTTATTTACCGAGACGTATCTTTCGCGCCGACCCTATATCTAGTTATTGTTGATCGAAGATAATAAGCTATGATAGCAGGAAATATATCATTTTTAAATCTACGTTGTATACTTCGATGTATCTTTTTAAATTCCAGT
>MU161326.1:13236-34247 GCA_015888305.1 Antheraea pernyi | reverse complement strand
TAGGAGCGGAACAGCAATGAAGAATGTTGCAAAATCGGGGTATTTTTTTTCTTTTCAGAGCTTCCGCTGCGTTTTAGCGCAAAATAAACATTCCACGCTTACGTACAAATAATATTAAAATAAATTTCACGTTTATCTTTTCTTTAATGTAATAGATAATACCTTATTTCCTTATTTATTTTTTTTGCAAATTGAAAAAGTTATTAAGAACTATTAATATCTGAAGTTATGTTTTAAATCAGATTTTAATTGATATTAATTATTATTATACAAAAAATAACAATGATAAAGTTCTACAATTTGCTTACAGAGAGCTTATAATAATAATTACTATCGTTTTACCTATGTTTTAAGTTATAAGTGAAATTAAGTTATTTTGAAGGGTTTGCAAATCAGATCGTAGTATTTTTTCAGACTCCATACTTCTTGTTAACGACCTTATTATTTGGGTAAATTAAGATTACAAAATGCTAATTAAAATCGTAATCTTAATTTACCCAAATAATAAGGTCGTTAACAAGAAGTATGGAGTCTGAAAAAATACTACGATCTGATTTGCAAACCCTTCAAAATAACTTAATTTCACTTATAACTTAAAACATAGGTAAAACGATAGTAATTATTATTATAAGCTCTCTGTAAGCAAATTGTAGAACTTTATCATTGTTATTTTTTGTATAATAATAATTAATATCAATTAAAATCTGATTTAAAACATAACTTCAGATATTAATAGTTCTTAATAACTTTTTCTATTTGCAAAAATAAATAAGGAAATAAGGTATTATCTATTACATTAAAGAAAAGATAAACGTGAAATTTATTTTAATATTATTTGGTAAAATTTACACAGGGTAATACGTATTTAATAAAGGTTAAATCCCGGATTCTTCAATACATAGGTCGCACCGCTGCAAAGGGGACCGACGCCGTATAATTACGCAGCGCGTTCTTAGTATTGCAAGTGATATGTCAAAAATTATGCCTTTTCGGGGCAATAAAATTTTAAAGTAAAATCCGCTCGCTCCGTGTTTTTTAAACTGCACAGCGACGCTTTAGTCGTACCGAATAACGGTTTTGATATTTTAGATTGTATAGTATTATTTCTTTTTAATATGCTATTATATTTTCTTCCTGATTTTTGATAACGAATAGGTATAAATACACTTTAACATATAAAAATGGATGCTAGTTATGAAATTAAGAAATAACTCTAATGCAGTTTGAATATGCAGTATGCTTCATAGGCGTTACATCCACGCTGAAGCTATTACTGGATTCAGCATGAATGGGTTGGGTATCCTGGGATACTACCACCCTACCCACAGAAAACCAATGTGAAGTAACAGTGCTGGCATTGTACCATTTTGTTCGGTCAGTCAGAGCGCCGGAGGCCCACCGCCCTTCCTCTCCCCCCAAATACAGGCTGGCAACGTACATGCGACTCCCCTGGTGCTGCTAGTGTCTATGGACGGTAGTGATCACTTAACGTCAGATGACCCACCTGTTCGTTTGCCTCCTATGATATAAAAAAAAACTAATTTCAATATTACACAAAAAAAGCTTAATAGCGTCAAAGTTTACTATTATTTACTCATACTAATGGTGGAACAGGAATCCGACAGGCTAATACACGCCCAGCTATAAACTTAAATCTCATACATTTTTGACGAATCTTTTACTATATATTCGATATAAAAAATAATAATGAAATATTTTGTCCATGAGAGGATTTTATGTTATCCTTTGTACCATAACTCGCCACTAGATGGCACTATGCTGTTTTTCTTATTATTTCACTTTTTATTGTAATCTAACCTAGGCGAAGCCTCCGGAGGTTCGTAGTATCTTATATACCGTTGAAAATTGTGTCTTCTTAAAAATAGCTAATATTACGTATTACACCGTCCGCGTAGAACCTAATGTAAAAACAGTGAGTAATAAAATCATCTGAATGTATTAAGTCCATTTACTTATCTGCTTTTCTCTCGTACTTACGCCGCGTCGTCATTAAAATTACAATAACTTTTGGTAGAGTGAACCGATTTTAATGAAACAAAGATTAAGTTATTCTCTAGGATATGCTTTATGATTTATATATATATAGATATATTTATTATATATAGATAATAAGTTTTTATTGTGAACCCAGTACTATAGCAGTGATGCTAGTATATAAAGACAAAATGTATGAATTTAAACTATCCAGAGACTCACGCAAACATATACCCAGTTGGTATGTGAAAAATCTTTTGAAATAAGCCTAGAACCTGTTCGGACCATCACCTACAGAGTCCAATTAAGATAAAAACTATCCTACATATATTGCCGATAAATTTCTTCCCCCTTGAGTTACTTCTGCGTCGCTCAAATTCGCGTACGTTCATTAATCGCGTAGAGGGTTTAGACTTCAAGACTCAAGAATATTTAAAAAACTAATTTTGTCAAATATCGAAATAACACACATACTGACAGAAATCTAATTGAGATTAATCTTCTGCAATGTAATGTAACTATTATGTAGGTTTATATTTTGGGAAAAAATCTTGTCACCTTTGTTCAGCAATCATTTATTATACAATAAAATAAATATAACAACATGTACCAGTTTCGTTTACACATATTTTTATCGACATGGTATTATTGAAGTGAACTTTGTTGAGAATCGTTATGGTTTGAAAAAAAAAAGGAAAAAATGCCTCATAACAAAGATACAAACACATATATTAATAGGATTTAGCCTATTTATTACATTTTGTTCTTCTAATTCCCTAACTGATTGATAATACGCGTAGAAATGTCATGTAGCTGTAGCTCAGTTATAACGTACTGTACATTATATGGATCGACGGAGGCGTCGGCTCGGAACCCAGCGATCTTTTTTTTTTAAAGTAGCATATGGAAATGAAATATCGTTTAGATTTTTAGATAATCTGTCAGATATATAAAACAAAGAAAATTTCCCAAAATCCGTCAAGAATTTCATTAGCTACAAATTTTTTATTTTCGTCCGTTATCCTTTACGTTTTATGAGACAAAAATTATCTTAGATGTAATCTCGTAGTATAAGTTATCACTGTGTCAAGTTTCATCAAAATCGATTCAGTATTTTCAGAGTGACGCGTGTTCACATGGACAGATAGACAAAAATTATAAAAGTATTATTTTTGGCATCTATATCGATAACAAAGTCTAACCCGATTATAATTTTCAAAAAATATTTAATGTACAGATTTGGCCCTGTCACAGTTTTATTATAGTATAGAAGAAATCTATGTATAGATATAGATTATAATTTTTTTTTATATATTTCAAATTCTATAGTAAACTCGTTTTTGTTCGTTCGTCTTCGTTTTTACACCCTGTAATTTTTTTTATTCACGTATTTTCTAGACAGACCTCGTGGCTTAGTTACATTGATACTTGGATTTTAAATATCCATTATAGATACTAGCAGACTCTATACACCGACGATATTGATGTGTATGTTTGTCTTTTTGTCATAAAGCATTTTCGTTATATTGAATTTCAAACCACAACGATTCTAAAGAAAGTTCACTTCAATAATATATCGACAAAGTCGAAAAATAGGTGTAGAATTATACCAAACTGTTGTCACATTTATTGTTTAAAAATGTTTCTTTATATATTTAATATACTTAAAAGTTATTTATTTAATAATTTGAAACTTTGAGATGCACATTTTTGATATACAACTTCTCATCTTCATATTTCTGTTATATAGTAACAAAATTATATCTATGAAGCACGGCGCGCCGTCTGCCAAAAATTAAGTCTGCTTATGTTTATTTGCAAAAAATTACCTAAAGACGGCGTTGCTAAATAAATCGTGATTCTAGAACCAAGGTGACAAGATTTTTTTCGAAAACATAAACCTAGCCAAATTATATTGCATTATATAAAATGTGTTTAGATTAGACATTCTTCAGTACATGTGTTGTTTCTAACAAATATTGATGAGTATTAGAATCTTTGGGTCCAGGTTAGTGAATTTACGATTAGAATAATTAATTTTGATGTTTGCAGTTGCCATTCTATACGAATATTATAAAGTAAAGTTTAGGTGTTCGCGGTAATCCCCGGTGCTACTGATCCGATTTTGAAAATTATTTCACTTTTAGAAAGGTATATTTATTATCTCTGAGTGCTATCAATTAATTTTTATTATGGCAAATATATATTTTTAATAATTCATCACAATAAATATGATTAAAATCAGCAACAATTCTGTAATATGGCGTACACCGCTTCAATGATTTGAAACAAAGGAATCAAATCTATAGCAAACATATTCATTACTTTTAACTTTACAAAAAAGTCTGCTTATAAAAAGAAATATCAAACTGGAAATCACATGAAGATAAATTTTACTTTTTACAGCATGTTTATTGATGAAGTTGGTTAGAAGATAATGCGAAATAAAAACTATAAGGCGGTAAAATTATTGCGTTGTCGCTGCCGCTGGCCCTATGAGGATAGTAAGCGGGGCATAGATGAGTGGCATAGGATCAACCCAGGGGTATTGGGAAGACATTTATCGTCAATATACATATATAGGATCGTTTTTATCTTAATTGGACTCGGTAGGTGGTGCCGCAATTGGGTTGTAGACTTATTTAAAAAAAAATTTCGCAAACCAACTAGATATGTGTTTGACTAAGTCCCTGAATTATTTGGTTTCACAATTGAAAACTTCGGGTGTCGCTGCAATCTGATTCTAGGTTATCTTAAAGATTATTCGAGTTTGTAAATACGAATGGAACTAGTAGTAACGGGTTTCACGCAGACGAAGTTACGCGGGTCAACTAGTATTATATAAATGTCATATCTTTTATCTTGGATTCTTAAACAGATAACAATTTTTATATACTTTTAAGACGGTCGCTAAAATATTGGATAAAACAAGAGAGAATCGCATAAAGTACGTTATAAAAATAAACAATAAATGCGTACGTATGAAAACTGAACTTTACGACGCACATAAAAATCTTTAACTCACGTACATTAAATTTGAACCAATACGCGTCGATATGGATCCAGTGATCTGAGTTCAATTTATGATGATAGCATTCGGGTAATATTTTTTTCGGCTATTTTTCCAATTCCTTGTTTAAGTTATAAAATCCTTAAACCCTTATAATAGATTAATTTCACATTGATATACTTTATCAGTATTGGAAATAATGGTGGTCTAGTGATTTGTCCGGTGGAATATCATTTCCATGTCCGCAGGTTTGAACCACGCCATATACATTACGATAGGTGGATTAGCCACGCTGTAGCTATTACTAGTTTCAGCATGACTGGGTCAGCTCACCCCGGTTAGTACCAGCCTCTCACATAAAACTGACTTGAAGTACAGTGCTTGCATTGTTGCGTTTCGTTCGATCAGTGAGAGCAAGGATATGCGACTAGGTTCGAATAATGACATCCCACTTTTAATTGGGGGAGAGGTGGTGGAACCAGTCTCCAACTTCACATACCTTGGCAGTGTTGTGTCGCCGACTGGAGGATCAGAGCTTGACATTGCATCTCGGATTGCCAAAGCAAAGGGCGCTTTCGCGTGTCTTAGGCCCGTATGGCAAGCCAAGTATCTCTCTAGAAGAGTGAAACTGAAAATATTCAAGTCTAACGTCAAGTCAGTCTTGCTGTATGGGTGTGAAACCTGGAAGGCTACCGTAGATCTCGCACACCAGCTCCAAGTTTTCGTTAACCGCAGTCTACGTCATATATTGAGAATCTTTTGGCCAGAGACAATCAGCAATGTAGATTTGTGGAAAATGTGCCATGAAGATCCCATAGACCATCAAGTGCGACGTCGAAAATGGACCTGGATCGGCCACACTTTGCGAAGGAACAACAGCCATATCCCTAATCAGGCATTGGACTGGAATCCCCAAGGCAGGCGGAAACGTGGTCGTCCTAGACAAACCTGGCGAAGATCTGTGCTTGCAGAGTGTGCGAAAATGGGGATTGCTTGGATTGAGGTGAAGCGTCAAGCCATCGACAGATCGGGATGGAGAAACATTGTGTCTGCCCTCTGTCCCGACAGTTTGGGGACATAGGATCACAAGAGAGAGAGAAGAGAGAGTGAGAGTACCGGAGGCCCACCTCCCTTTTCGCTTCCCTTTCCCCCATTCCCGTCCCTCCTCCCCCATACACAGGCTGGCAACACACTTCTGACTCCCTCAGTGTTGCTAGTGTCTATGGACAGTGGTACTCACTTAGCATCAGGTGACCCACCTATTCGTTTGCCTCCTCTTGATATAAAAAAAACCAACAAATTTGTAGGAATTCGCGTATATTTACTAATTTAAATTGGTAACACTATCGGCTGACGGTGAAGGAAAAACTCGTGAGAACCTGAGCCTGAGAAATGTTCTTGTATGTAGAAAAACATAGAACTGTGGATTTCTCAGAATTTGAAATCGCCAATGCATCATGAGCTGGCATGGTGATTATGCTCATATCTTTCTCCAGGTCTCCAGTGGGTCTCTCACATGCTGATGATGATGATGATCAGTATTTGAAATATAAACGGAACTAAACTGCTGTGGATACCAGCAGCTAAAGTAGACAACATATCTCTAATACAAAAACAGGCAGTGCGAGCAATTTACAATATGGAACCTCCCGAATCATTAAAAGTGAAATTTCAGGAATTCAGTATCTTAACTTTGCCATCTACATATATTCTTAATAATAATTGCTTTGTATGTCATTAAAAATTCAAAAAAGCTAAATTTAGTAAAACATTGGCTTGATTTAAATACTAAAAGTAGAGGTAAACTGGTAATTCCATATGTCAAATACATTAATACCACATTTTTCTAGGTAAAAATGTTTAGATTTTATATCATAACATCATATTACATAATACATCATAACTTCTTTCGTCTTACCTAACTATGGACAATTAACATAGATCGTTTAGAAGATATTTTAAAGATTTTATCTGTAAATCTTCAAAACCGTGTGAAGTATATTTTTTAAAGTTAATTGTATTGGGAATGAGCCTGCCTAAAAAAAATACAGAAAAAACGAGGTTACTTAGTAAATAGAATAATAGAACACGTGCACCAAAAAAGAAACTGGAGTTGAAAAAGAAATTAAAAAATAAAACGTGGAGCCATCTATTGTATATATAACAGGCGGTCCTACAGTTTTATGATAATAAACTAATTTAATGCGCCATCTGTGAGAGACTGATAAGAATTACAATTAACAACAATAATCAGCATTAATTATCATTTGATTTGTAATTAAAAAATATTGGGGCAAATATATAATCAAGATATAAATTATTTTATCTCTCAAGTTGGAACAATTATACATAATTGTCAACTTTCATGAAGGTCGGTTGAGTAGTTTCGAAGTTCATCATGACACTGGATTTTTATATATTTTATATTAAGTTTAATTCATAACAAACATAAAGAAAATATAATACGTATTGAGGTAAGTCTAATTATGTTGCCTCCAATAATGTTCTCATTAGCCCGGTCATAGAGAATGAGTGATTTATCTCCAACGTGTCTGATATTAAATAAATTATTCTTACCTAATCAACGTTACATAGTAGCTAATTGTTATGAACGTCTTAGTTAGGTAAGATGAGATAATTAATTACTAGCTACCAATTCTTTACGAGCTCCCATTTTCCACTGCAATTAGCATATAAATAGGAATATCGATTGGCATAATAATTATTCCTTAAAAACTGATACAGAATAGAGCGTTTAGAACTACAGGCCTATTTGGAATTGATTATGTGCGATCTTAAACCAAAAATATTAGTAGAAAATTATAAGTAAACAATGTACCTACTTTCTTTTTAAATTATGTCCATGTCTGTATATGCATACTTGGATTTATATATATTATAATCAATTTCAAAGAGTTACCCAAAAAACGATGGCTGGACGTTATGAACGTGGACATAAAGTAGAACAACCTCACGCAAAGGATACCGAAGAAGGGCCAAAGGGGAGAAAATTGAGTAGGAAAGGCCGGGAAAACGCTAGGAAGAAAAATAATATGAATTTAAAATAGGGCTCCCACAATATCTTGGACAATAATTAGTGTATTGACTCGGGTATACAATAGGCGTTTGAACTCAATAATAATGCATCTATCGTCGAAATCTCTTAGGGCCTTGATACAAACAGAGAGTAATGTTATAGTCTCGGTAGTTAAAAGTATATTAAATACTTTTGTTTTCAATTAATTAAATTAACTTGACCGACTTAGTGGCAAATAGTATAACGATGCCAAAGTGGCCGAACTTTAGCTTGGGACTTTCATCTATTTATAAAACTAGCATAAATATACCAAACAAAACATTTACAAGATTATCTATACATATAATAAAAATGAAGTGTCTGTATGTAATATCAAAATAAAAAAATTTCACTGATTGGGTATGAAAGTATACATGCTTCTGATAACAAAAATGCAACTTTTAAAATTTTTGTCAGTCTGTCTGTCTGTTTGATCCGGGTAATCTTCGATACGGCCGTACCGATTTTGACGGGAATTTCACCGGCAGATAGAAAAAATTACAGCGCGTTACTTAGGCTACTTTAAATTAGACTATCTGTTAACCGCGGCTTCGTCTGCCATGCTATCTTCAAAACGGTTGGACCGATTTCCACGGCACTTTTACTGATATATAGCTGACCTTATAAAAAGTACTTTAAGTAATTTTAATTTAGACTAGATGTTAACCGTGGCTTCGCTTGTAGTGCTATCTACGAAACGGTTCGACCGTTTTTACGGAACTTTCACCGGCAGATAGCGGACATTATAAAAAGTAATTTAAGCAATTTTAGTTTATACTAGCTGTTAACCGTGGTTTCGCCCGCAGTGCTATCTTCAAAACGATTCGATTGATCTTCAGATAACTTTCACTGGCAGATAGCTGATCTTATAAAAAGTAATTTAAGCAATTTTAGTTTATACTAGTTGTTAACCGTGGCTTCGCCCGCTGTGCTATCAGCAAAACGGTTACATCGATTTTTATGGGACTTTCACTGGTAGATAGCGAACCTAATAAAAAGTAATTGTGGTTATTCTATTTTAGACTAACCCGCGACTTTGTCTGCATGACATTTAGCAAGATTTCAACTTATTCTTTATTTTTAATGAGAGAAATAATTATCGGCTTATTGTTTACAATTCGACATTATAATTATTAATAGCATTAATGATATAGAGGTCTTCCTAATAAGATCTTGGATTATAAACGTATTACGTAAAGAGTTCCATAATAAAATTTGTTGCGGAACAGAAAAGCGTTTATTTTTTGTATAGTCACTAAATCTTAATTATAATAATGGCAACGTATATTAAATGTAATGTAAATATAAATCTTTATAATAATATTTTTAGTTATTGTTTCAATAGTTCCTTATACAGTGTAAGTAAACACTGAGGTAGTTATATGGTTGGTTATGATTCCATATGTGTTGCTGATGACAAACCTCATTTGGCACGCTCTTTGTATTTATATATCTAATGTACACGTTACATGTTACTTTTAGTGGCGTGCGCGTCGTACTTATAATTGTCTTTAAAGAGCGTTTCTGTAATTGTACATAGTCTCACAATTCTATAATTATTTAATACGATTTTTAAAAACGCGTGCGGAGCTGCGGGTACAGCTAGTAATTAAATAAAGAAGAAACAATAATATAGAAGCGATAAATTGAGAATAAAAGGATAGGTATGTGCGATAAACTAACCACCGCATTGTGTTTGCGGTTTGTCGACATGATTAATAGAATTTCGATCGTATCTGAACGTCACAAATATGATGATTCATAGTGTGAACACCGAGTGATCGCGTGTTTGACATGAAACGCGTAGGAATTAACTTGAATAATGCCCATGTTTTTTAACACCATCGTAATCATTATCAGCCTGTAAGAGACCCACTGGAAGGCCATAAACCTCTTCCTCTTCCCTCTTCCCATAATCATCACATCAGCCCACGACGTATTGGCGATTTCAAACTTTGAGAAATCAACATTTCTATGTTTTCTCACATACAATAGGTTCAGGTTTTCTTTTCTTTTTTTTTTAACTGGTTCGTCAAAGTGAGTGTACGGTACCTGACGGAAAGTACAGTCCAGTCCATAAGTGACTGCGACCGTCGGTGTTAAATAACAACGGCAGTCGTCGCTATCATGCCGACCTGCACATGTGCCTCCTCACGCCTTGTTTGAAGGACCCCATGTCATAAGAGGAAGGGAACACACTGGCTGGAAGGCTATTCCACATCTTCACAGTACGACAAAGATAAGAATTTTCGAACTTCTTCGTTCTTGCCGGGATGGTTGCTACTGTGAATCTTTAGAGACGCGTACCCGCCCATTTAGTTCTGTAGTGGAAAGGAGAAGATGGGATGAGGTTAAACAACTCTTCAGAACACTCGCCATGATACAGACGATAAAACACGCTCAGTGAGGCGATGATGATTCTCACGATATTTTCCTTCACCGGAATATTCGACTGAGATATATGTGAACCATTGTGATATCTGAAAATGACGCCCCTCTCTGTGCATCCATTAATAACGAATGTAACTATTTATGTTTTGCAAAAACATATAACACGAAGGGATAAACCAAATCGAGTTTCTTGCCGGTTCATCTCGATTACTGGTTTGTTTGTCCGAACCGGTGGTAGCTTTGACGTTCATAAGCGCCTTCTTGGGGCCTAAATTGAATAAAGGATATTTTCATTTAGTTGCAAGAATTAAATGTACGACCGTACGCCTGTCAACGCTATGTTCGAACACGCTAATAACAAAGCTATCAATCTAAACTATAATTTAATTAGCTAGGGGTTTTTGGATCTTAGTCTTTTTTTTTCTTTAATAATATTTTTAATAATATGACAATAGCAGGCAAACGAACACGTGGGTTACCTGATGTTAAGTGGTCACCACCGTCCATAGACACTAATGACAGCAGGGGAGTCGAAAGTGCGTTGCCGGCCTGTGTTTAGGGGAAAGGGAGGGAGAGGAGATGGGAGGGGAAGGGAGTTGGGTATCCGGCACTATCACTTACCGCATGAAACATAATAATGCAAGCACTGTTACTTCGCGTCGGTTTTCTATGAGAGGGTGGTATTCCCCCGAGCGAGCCGATCCATTCATACTGAAACCAGTAACTTCAGTATGTTATGTAACTTTTATATTATATTCATAATCTTCTATTTTTTGACTCTGTGTTTAGTAACATTCGTTGCATTTTATGTAATATAGTTCAGTTATTGTGCGCAAGTGGAGTGGATGAGAAATAATATTCCGGAGCTAAAATTCTAAGATAACATAAAAAGTCCCTGGAAAGATGTAAAGAGAGGCCATCGCGTCGTCCTCTTGGAACATTAAAATTATCACAAGACGCTTGTAATATTATTACCTACTCTACAATGGCAGTAATAATCTAGAAGATTAGTTGTCAAAAATAATATAAAAGTTTATTTAGCTAAGATAAACAGACATGAAGAGGTGGTGATTATCACCACAATATAATATATACTATAATATTATATAGAGGTAATGTTTGTGACTTTATTTTCCTCGAACTGAATTCGCTATTGACCTGGCAAGGTCTTCACAGATTCACCGGACTACATGACTTTGTGAGTTTGTGACGTTGTAGGGGGTAATCTCAGGAAGTAGTGGTCCGATTTGAAAAAATTCTTTCAGTGTTATATAGCCCATTTATCGAGGAAAGTTATAGGCTATATATGATATATATATATCATTACGCAAAGACCAATAGAAGCGGAACACCAATGAAGAACGTTTCAAAATCGTTTTTTTTCGTGTTTCGGTTTCGTGTTTTTTTCCTCTTGAGAGCTTCCGCTGCGTGTTCTAACTATTCCACCCGGACGAAGTCCCAAGCAGAGGCTAGTATTTCATAATTGCACCAAATGCCTAATCACAAATTAACGTGTTCCAGATGGAGTAGCTACCTGATAACACTTCATCCCATATTCAATACCGTCGGGAACGACTGCACTGCAGATGAAGTTGGATCGTCTTTCTCTCGCAACCCGCAAGATGAAAATCAAATGGGTGTGATTCGTAAAATATGATAATTACTTTGGAAAACAGTGAAGATCATTCAACGTTCAAATATCTTGACTTAGCCCGACTATACGTAAATAAACCTGGTCTCTCGGTGAAATTACTCCTTAAAAAGGGGAATAAAATTTTTATAAACGTATACACATGATAGTCTAAAATACCGCCAAAAAAGCCGCGCACATTCCAAAATTGTGTAAATGTGTGTTTCTATTCAGATAAAAGTTTACATTAAGCAGTGTGCAAATGCATTATTGTTTTCGCTGTAAAGAAATATTTTTAGATCTATAGATAACATGCCTCGTTACTGTTGTAAAAAAAATGAAGAGGTTGCATAAATTGCAAATTTTTCATCGTTTTAGTTTACAAATATGACACTAAGGACTGAACTTCGCAGAAGTATTTCCTCTATAATTTTATACACTTTTTTTATAATAGCACGGCAAAATGACTGCACTGTGCTTGATGGTAAGCACAATACAATCCAAAAACAATGGCGACCACCGAGTGACACACTATCCATCGCCGGTCGCCGCTGTCATGCCGGCCTGCGAAAAGCTGGATATGCACAGGCTGATCCCGAAACGCGACCCGCAAAAGCGAATCACTATGACGGGCTTTTTCACCATATACATGGTGGTTGCGACCCAGTCAGGCTGTAAAACTCTACCACTGTCATTATATTGAAAAACACGATAATTTGTAAATATGTGAAAACCTAAGTACGCCTGGCTAGTAGTCTCCCTCGAGTTTAAAATCTGTCGCCAATCACTTGTTGGTGTGTTTCAGTAATGATAAGATAAGATAAGATCTATTTTTTTTTCGTACCAAATTATTTTGGAGTTATTCTTGTTTTGGCGCGTTAGGGAAAAATTATGAGAGTAAATTTTTACGATGCGCGTGCACACCGTCACGAAAAACCGACACCCTGAAGTTAGTTATACTCAATATTTTGTTTCTTTGTATTTGTATTTCTTTGTATTAAAACTTTCAATGTATTAAATACCTTTTTCCATTTTTAGTGTCGTTTTTTCTACAAACGTAGAATAAGGCGAAAGATAACTTTTTTGAAAAGATTTTTATCTTGTTACGCCAAAGATATATAACTTCTAACGCGTGTACATAAGTACACACACATTTTTAATTATATAACAGCTTCTCTTGTGCTAACGTACATTTGATCTATCCCACGGGATAACACTTTATTCTGGAAAAAAGGTACCCTGTATCCTTATATACCCATTATAAATTAGTTCATTTTTCGAAAAATGATGTCATAAAGAAGTTTCACTTTTTACGTGTGTACATTGATACACGCACGTATTTTTTTATAATGATTTTTACTGTCGCGTTACTGCTTCGAGAATTCCTTCACTTGATTAGAGAATAAAACAAGTTTTGATGTTTTTTTTAATACTTTATTATCATTAAAGTTCATACTAACATTAAGTTTCTAAGTCGATATGTGAAACAACAATGTGATATACGTGTGTGTAAACATTACCAGGATGTAACTTATCAATAACAAATTGTTTACAATTATTTAGTTACTGCGGGACAAAGTTTATTAGTGTTAATTATTTCTTGTTGGAATTCTACTGTTTGTTGTATCTAACCTAGATTTATGTATACCTAATAATATGTTATTTCCATACTAAAGAAGCGGGGTGCGCGTCGCTATGAACTGGCTCGAAGGGTACGGTTGAAAACATGCCTGAGCTTTTCAACTCTAACCTAAGGGGTAGAAAAAATATAATTAATGTTGGTGATATGTTTTGATGTTCTCACAGGATGTCCCGTGGAAATTTCCAGAGTTTACGAATAAAGTAGCGAGACTGACAGGCAGATATTGTTCTACCATAGATCTTAGTAAGTTATAAATACAGTTTACAAATATGAAGAAAAAAAAACTAAGAAACGGAAAATGTTGTACATTACGGTTTTTTTAATACTCTGGAAATTTCCACGGGACATCCTGTGAGAACATCAAAACATATCACCAACATTAATTATATTTTTTCTACCCCTTAGGTTAGAGTTGAAAAGCTCAGGCATGTTTTCAACCGTACCCTTCGAGCCAGTTCATAGCGACGCGCACCCCGCTTCTTTACTATGGAAATAACATATTATTAGGTATACATAAATCTAGGTTAGATACAACAAACAGTAGAATTCCAACAAGAAATAATTAACACTAATAAACTTTGTCCCGCAGTAACTAAATAATTGTAAACAATTTGTTATTGATAAGTTACATCCTGGTAATGTTTACACACACGTATATCACATTGTTGTTTCACATATCGACTTAGAAACTTAATGTTAGTATGAACTTTAATGATAATAAAGTATTAAAAAAAACATCAAAACTTGTTTTATTCTCTAATCAAGTGAAGGAATTCTCGAAGCAGTAACGCGACAGTAAAAATCATTATAAAAAAATACGTGCGTGTATCAATGTACACACGTAAAAAGTGAAACTTCTTTATGACATCATTTTTCGAAAAATGAACTAATATATTTACAACTTTACAGAAATTGGTTAAAGCTAAATTAGATAAAAGTTAAAGAAAAGGCTTTTATTATTATAAACATGGATAGAAATAATTCAATTATTATACCTTATTGTTACTAAGATTAAAATAGCATTTCATCAATTATATTTCATTAATTATAATAGAATTATTACTATTATTGTGTGCGAAAAAATAAAAGTGAAAATAAGAATACTATCATCGTTTCCTATCCTCGTTAACAGCTGGTGCATAAATTATTAGACTTAAAACTCTGAAGCAAATATTTATTGAAGTGAAACTTCTTTATCGACGTAGGGAGGAATGTTAGCGATAAAGAAGTTTCACTTCAATAAATATTTGCTTCAGAGTTTTAAGTCTAATAATTTATGCACCAGCTGTTAACGAGGATAGGAAACGATGATAGTATTCTTATTTTCTCTTTTATTTTTTCGCACATATATATTTGGAATTAGAAATATAAAAGAAGAGAGGGGTTATCGCAATTTGATACGAGTAACTTCTCTTTCCTTTTACGCGTTGCAGATTTTCCCTTGACGCGTTGCATAAAGCCCTATATAAAAAGTCACAAAAATTTGTAAGTCATGATTTAGATACAAATCGCAGAGTCATGGCAATTTCAAAGTCCGTTAAATGCCTTGAGTTTAATGATCATATACTTGATAAAACTATAAAACGATTTGATAGCAGACTCCTTCTCCCTTAAGCTCAAAAGATCGAATGGACATATACGAAAATTGTCACAAAGTATTATATGCCCTTTTCTTGTTTTTTCTCTATGGGGAAATCCCTAATGGATATCCATCTCGCCGGGCAGTCTCACGGACTAAAGCCCCACGGTACCTTCTTACACCTTTTGAGCGGGGGAGCAGAGACTGTCCAACCAAAACTACGTCTGCTCCACCGACAGATGTTGCCCCCTCCTAAGGGGCCCAACTGCGGCCTGACGGGTCAAGATGGTGGACCCCTCAAAGGGGTATGGGTGTTACCCCCCTGACGAGCTGTGGAAGTTTTTTAATATTTTTTTTTTATTGTAGCACGGCAAAATGACTGCCCTATTCCTGATGGTAAGCACCTGCAGAAGCGAATCACTATGACGGGCTTTTTCGCCATATACATGGTGGTTGCGACCCAGTCAGGCTGTAAAACCCTACCACCCCGCTTTCGCCATTGCCTCATTTGTTATTCAACAGGGTGCACAGCGTATAGGTGAGGTTGGCTTGGGTGTCTCAAGTCTTATGATGTTATTCGACACCACTTACACCCCTTCGTTATTCAGCAGGGTGCACAGCGTGTAGGTGAGATTAGCTTGGGTGTCTTAAGTCTTATGATGTTATTCGACACCCCTTACACCCCTTCGTTATTCAGCAGGGTGCACCACGTGCAGGTGAGGTTGGCTTGGGTGTCTCAAGTCTTATGTCTATTCGATACCCCGTACACTCCTAAATTGGCATCGGCATAATGCAGCTCTACCACATGGGCCTGTGCAGTTTAACTGCCCGGAGCGACGGACATATAAGCATTATATACCCTAGTCACTTCGTACTAAACATGGGCATTCTTGAAGCAAATCTTCAAAGTATTGCACAGATATATTATCGCAGAGGCATGTGTTATCGTCAATAATTATAAAAAACAGTTAAGGTATTACTTACAATACTCATGCCCAGTTAGTATTTGTGTCATATGGAAGGAAACTCAAATAGATGTACGCAATTTTATAACATCCTCCAATTTGGCTAGAAATGTAAGGAGAGTTTTTGATGATAATGATGTTCAAACACAGCGTCGATTGACGTAGGTTCGAATCCTTGGGAATGAGTCTGAGAGTGAAACCAAAGTATTGTGTTAGAGTCTTTTCTAAGTTGCCCTAGCTAGTTACCACCTTCAAGTCGAAAAGCTATCGCCAGGCAGCTATAAGTGTGTTCCGGCAGCTGTTCTTGGGATGCAGCTCCCTCTAAGGTTAGCATGTTTACCATTTTGGAATATATCCCCATTTAACATTAAATGATAGTGATCAAAAGCGAAAACAATAAAGTATTAAACAAATTTTCTCAGCCGGCGAATATTTCTGATTTAATGGTGTAATAATTTGAAATTGACCTCAAATCTTATCCATGTGGATGTCATGTCGCAGTTTGTAGCTTCATCGAGTCAATGACTTACTCTTTTGATAACTATATCCGAAATAACAGTCAACGTACGACATTGAACCTTTATGCGTGATTAAATTTATTATCGCAAACACCTAACGTTTCCATATTATTAGATGTAGACTTTTTTTTATTGTTAAATACAACAACATTTTAAAATTTTCCTATGGCATCTTTTCGTAAGGCTTTATTAACTTAAGATTTGGATTCACTTTCTTTTATTTTTTTAATAATAATGAAACATAGAATAAGATTGGGTAGATTTTCATGTAATTCGCGATACACATATGCTGCGAGTTAATTCAGATCTTTTAAATCATTTAAATATTGTCAATAAGTAATACGTTTATGGCCTAATATCTTATTAGAAAGACGTCTTCTATCTTCAAAATTACTATTAATAATTATGTTGAATTGTAAACAATGAATGAGCTGACGTGTTCAAATCTTTCATAAATATAAATCAAGATATGATACTTTAGACCTACCTAAAATTTCATGCGGACGAAGTCACGGGTAACAGCTAAGCTAAAATAGGATAACCTAAATTACTTCTTATATGGTCACCTAGATAGGTTTCACTGACACATGTCAGTGAAAGTCCCGTCAAAATCGGTTCAGTCGCTTTGGAGATAGGATTACGAGCGAAGCCACAGTTAACAGCTAGTCTAAATTTAATAAGAGTAAAATATGTTTTATAATATCCGCTATACGCCAGGGAAAGTTTCGTAATAAGAGGCCGAACCGTTTTGGAGACGGCACTGCGGGCAAAGCCACGGTTAAGAGCTAGTCAAAATTAAAATAAACTATATTACTTTTTATAATGTCCGCTATATGCTAGTGAAAGTCCTGTAAACATCGGTCGAACCGTTTTGCAATAGCACTACGGACGAAGCTACGGTTTTAACATCTAGGCTAAATTAAATATGATTAAACTACTTATTATAATGACCGTTATCAGCCGGTGAAAGTCCCGTGAAAATCGGTCTAACCATTTTGGAGATAGCATTGTGGACGAAACGGCGTTTAACAGCTAATCTAATGTAAAGTAGTTTAAGTAACCCGCTGAAATTTCTACTACCTGCCAGTCTTTTTTCGTCAAAATTGGTGGAGCCATTTCGGAGATTACTTGGAACAAACAGAGAGACAGACAGACCCACAAAAATTTTTAAAAATTAAAATTTTGCTATCAATAGTGTGTATAGTTACACTCACAGCCAATCAGTTAAAAAATGATTTTTTTTTTTTTTAAATATTATACAAACGACGGAACTAGTGGGTCATCTGATGGTTTGTGATCACCTCCGTCCATAGACACTAGCAACACCAGGGGAGTCACAAGTGCGTTGCCAGCCTGTGTTTGGGAGGGAAAGAAGAGGAGCAGGGGGAGGAGAGGGAGGGGAAGGGGAGGTGGGCCTCCGGCGCTAAATTTATATCTCTTTGAAATATTATTAATGAATTGTCTGTAAAAGTAATAAATTCAGACAAACAAAATTGCTCATACAATATAGTTTCAAAAATAAACACGTGCGTTGGAACAAACATCCGGAATTCTTATCAGCTATATGTTTATTGCATACTTATTCACAATAAAAACTAACACAATATAATTGTGTAAATTACCATTAAATTACTATTCTACTTTCAAATGAACCGTTTCTCTAAGCTTATGTCTTCTGTTGCCATTTATTGTCACTTTTCAGTTCATTCAGTGCTCATTTTCAATTAATATCGATTCACTGTTATTATTGTATCATAATTCATTAATTACTACTACCAAATACAAGATAATAATTTAATTTGACTTGAGAGATCTTTTACCAGTAGAAAGCCACGTTATTTGTGAGCGTCATAGGCTATATATCATCATGCTAAGGGTAATAGGAGCGGAGCAACAATGAAAAATGTTTTAAAATTGGGGTTTTTTCCTTTTGGGAGCTTCCGTTGCGTCTTCGCAAAAAATAACTATTCCACGCGTGCGAAGTGACGGGCAGAAGCTATTAACTAATTATATTATCTATAATCTATACTAATATTATAAAGAGGTATAGTTTGTGTGGTTGTAGGGGGTAACATCTGGGGAGTCGGAGAAAAATGGTCGAACGAAAACGTTTCTTACGAACGCTGCCTTAATTATGAGATATATATGATTGAGTTCTAGAGAAAAGTTGTAGCTTGATAATACCTATTACCGCCCAACGAAGTGGGTACGGGTCGGCTAGTAGATTATTAAGAGTTTGTTGGCTTGAATGCGCTAATCTCAGGAACTACTGGTTCGATTTGAAAAATTCTTTAAGTGTTAGATAGCTCATTTATCGAGGAAATTCCCAGTTTTATATTTGCCCATATACTATAGGACTATAGTAGACTATAGTAGACTATAGTAGGACTATAGTAGTACTATAGGAGTATTTCTTAGGTTCAGGTTTTCTCATAATGTTTTCTTTCACCATCAGCCGAAAAAATCTTTGTTACATGTCTTAAAGTTAAATTTATATCTCTTTGAAATATTATTAATGAATTGTCTGTAAAAGTAATAAATTCAGACAAACAAAATTGCTCATACAATATAGTTTCAAAAATAAACACGTGCGTTGGAACAAACATCCGGAATTCTTATCAGCTATATGTTTATTGCATACTTATTCACAATAAAAACTAACACAATATAATTGTGTAAATTACCATTAAATTACTATTCTACTTTCAAATGAACCGTTTCTCTAAGCTTATGTCTTCTGTTGCCATTTATTGTCACTTTTCAGTTCATTCAGTGCTCATTTTCAATTAATATCGATTCACTGTTATTATTGTATCATAATTCATTAATTACTACTACCAAATACAAGATAATAATTTAATTTGACTTGAGAGATGGAGATTTGGTACCGTACTTAAAACGTCAGCCTACACCTGTACCGGGGTTTCGAAAAACGAATATTAGCAGAACTTTACTTATTTCTACTTTTAGTTTACGGTCTGGACACATTCCGTCAGGAAACTTTAAATTTCTTATGTATATTATATATTCACCAGCTTACAACAACTGTGGTAAGGGCGACGACATCCATCATTTTTGATATAGTGAAAAAGAAATCTATATCAGAGGATGAGATTTGAAAAAAATATATAATATCGATATCGGGAATTTGACTGTGTATCACGGCATTCGGGCAGAACCGACATCAGACTGTTTTAAAAAGCTATGTAATTTATTCAAGTTTCATAATGAGTCAATTTATGTTTTTAGATTTAAAAGAATTTTAGTTGTATATTGATAAGGTATGATGGGAATGACTTATCAGATATGATAAGTCTCTAAATAAAATAAAGATAAAAGAAATACAACAACGAAATCAGAAAGAACCGTTTCTCTAAGCTTAAGATTAATTCTTTAATCACAACCAAATTTGATCGTATAATTAAACTAGGTCTTCTTTAGAACCTTGTTGGAGAGAACCAAGTATCTAACCGAATATGTAAAAACGATACTGTCTGCTTACCTTCTCAATGACTGCGATAACTTATTCCTCCAGGGGGCTTTGTACCTTTATATCTGAGAGTCAAAAGAGCAACGCACTGATTATTATAAACACTGTTTGTATCACACATTTCACTCTATAATTATATACACAATTGAATATAAATAAATTTAACGGGTGCCTTTTAGTCGTAATTTCTTATCAGTCACATACGATTGTACAGTTATACGATTGCAGTCGAAGCTGAATGGCAAAATATTAGGTCTTTGAAATTTAACTATGAAATTGCCGTTTTGTATGAAAAAATTTAAACGAATTTTCTTCATGTATTTTTTTATTTGTATTTATCGAATCAATCACCCATGCAATCAATGCATCTTTGCCAACGAAGTGGCAGTTTATTGATTCCCTTCTTAAAGAAATCAGCTGGACGGGAGGCAACAAATTCTTCAAAGGCATTTTGTACTGCCTCTCGGGTATTGAATTTTTTTTCCGCCAAGGAGTTATCCAAATTCTGGAAAAAGTAGTAGTCTGTAGGCGCAAGGTCTGGTGAGTAGGGCGGTTATCAAACAGAATCCATTTTAGGTAACAATGCAGTTCAAAATTCTTTCATTTGTGTGTCTGTTGATCAATGCAAGGCACGTCTCGACGCGTACTTCGCGCTGGCGATCATTAAGTTCGTGGGGCACTCATTTGTCAAGCTTTTTTACCTTGCCAATTTGAC
>MU161326.1:0-12775 GCA_015888305.1 Antheraea pernyi | reverse complement strand
GAACGGAAGTGAGCAAACCAATAACAGGTGGTGCATTGGTTTGTAGTGTTAGCTCCGTAAACGTCGTTGATGTTGCGTGCCGCTTGTGCCGCGTTGCTGCCACGACGGTACTCATATTCCATAATTACTCGAATTTTTAAAGTATCCATGATTGAAGTGCGATGAAAAAGTGTAACACTAATCAATAAACAAATGACTACTTTTGGATTTGAATTCCATGTTATTAAAATAAAATTAATTAGAAATTAGAATTCTTAGACAAACAAAAAATATTTTGATTTGAAATGGCCAGTACTGCAAAACGGCAATTCCATAGGTAAAGACCTATTATAATCATTTTTATGGCAGTGAATCATCACAAGCATTACTCCTGATGGAGTATTCCTCTTTGAAAGATGTACATAGCAACACACTTTTTTAAGTGAAAACTTCCTTAGGCGCGTTGATCGGTATTTTTGGCAGGAGATAAAGTTATGATTTCGCGTCATGGCACGCTAGTAAAGCGTGACTGACCGTAATGAGTTTGCGCGGCTTACTTCAGGCTAACGACGATTATAGCGTATTATAGCGGCCTTCTTTCATCTAATATTGATATTTTGTATCGAGATTGTGTAGCCCATCGTATATGCGATTAATTAATAAACTGTATAAAGATGTATATAATTATTGTTCGGAGTGCCGATAAAGTGAAAACCAGATGAATGTTAATTAATCTCAAGTTTTTTTTTATGTTATAGGAGGCAAACGAACAGGCGGGTCACCTGATGTTAAGTGATCACCCCCATCCAGTATAAAGATGTATATAATTATTGTTCGGAGTGCCGATAATGTGAAAACCAGATGAATGTTAATTAATTTAAAGTTTTTTTTACGTTATAGGAGGCAAACGAACAGACGGGTCACCTGATTTTAAGTGATCACCACCGTCCATAATCACTAACAACACCAGGGGAGTCGCTAATGCGTTGCCAACCTGTGTTTGAGGAAGGGGATCGAGGAGAGGGGTTGATAGGGAAGAGGGGGGAGGAGAGGGGTTGGAAGGGAGATGGGAGGTGGTCCTCCGGCGCTCTCACTGACCGAACGAAACGCAGCAATGCAAGCGCTGTTACTTCACGTCGGTTTTCTATGAGAGGGTGGTGCTACTCCGGACGAGCCGACCCATTCGTGTTGAAACAAATAATAGCTTCAGCGTGGCTCTACCACCTATATATAAAAATTATGAAATTTAAATAATTCATACCATAATTCTTATTAAAATTCAAAAGACAACAAAGTTATTTCATTGTTTTGAATCTTCACTTCTGTTGGCAGTCCAGACTGCCTCGATTTTTTTAAATTGTGTCATGGCACTATGCCTGATGGTAAGTACTGTACAATACAGAAACAACGGCGACTACCGAGAGACACGCCATCCGTCACCGGTCGCCGTTGTCATACCGGCAGCGTAAACGTCTCTTCAATTTATGATTACATCTGGTTAAGGAACATACCCAAACCACGTAACCCGTTCAGACGGTGAGGGGGATCTGTAAAGTACCACGCTTGGGCACAGAGAGGAGGGAGGGGTTAGGTTTTCGTCACGTAGTCAATATTCTCTAAAAGAAATGTCACCCCTTTAAAACTCACAGGCGGCAACACTTAACGGACTATAATACCAAGATGTCAGCTGAATGAAAATTAACCATTTGTAGGGCCGTTTATAAATTAACCGTGCAGTTGCCAAGCAAATCACCGAGAGTTTGTGACGATACAATAATGTCGTACGATCGACTGTACATTGCATTCATTAAATGTTACAAGAATTCTATGTCCCTGTTTGTGTACAATATGTTTTACATGACTTTTTCCAACCTGATAATACTTTTTCTATCCTGTGGCCGGAAAGTGCCAACTTTCTGGCTATTGTGCTAAACGAAGTAATTACTTTCCGGCTCCGTTGACTGAAAAATAGTATACACAACTTGGCCAGTAAAAAACAAAGGCACAGATCACATGTTTGTCAACCTCAGCTTCGTCTCGACCAAGAATTACATATGATTTGGGACTATTTTACTGGCCTATTATATGTATTTTCACAGGTAACTATAAGTATGTATGTACTTTATTTATTATGTACTTTACTTTATGTATTTATTAATATAGACAATTATGAACGAAATATATATATTTCTAACTTTCTGTTTGCAAAAAATGAATATATATCGTATTTATAACTTACCACGTGAAAACTTGAGGGGGAGAGGGGTTTTCATCTCATGTACCACGAACGGTCACTGAGGGGAGGTTAAAAGTTCTCAAAAATGAGTTACGTGGTTTGGGTACGTACCCTTAACTAATTGATGAAATTGTTACTTTGCTGTAATCAATGATTAAATATTAGGATGGACGGTAACTACGGACGTGACTTACGTGATGGAGTGAAACACGTGTAATCAATTGTATCCGCTACAAGTCAATCTGCAAAATATTTTTAATTAAATATATTTTTTATATCATCCATATAGCAGCTACCAATGGGTTCAACTATTTGCCAACGTTGTGTTTAACCGTTGACCAACGACGCCTTTTAATTACTTTGTGTTGTTTCATAAACGTTTTCTATCGAAGGAAGACATGACGGCGGCCAATCAATTCCAAGCGGAAGTATGCTGTGGCATCCATACAAATATTTACATCACGTTATGTTTTTTTTTACATCAAATGCTTAGGATCATATTATATTTGGATATATAGTCATCATAGACCAACGCAGTGCTCGAACACTACACAAAAGGCTAAACTTTATACAATGTTACCAGAGGCAGGCAAATTAAATTGTAGTGGCCGTGGTTTGACCGGTGGAATATCATTTCGATGTCCGGCATGTACCAACGAATTTTTCGGATTTCGCGTACATTTACTAATTTAAATTGGTAATACTATCCGTTGACGGTGAAGGAAAACATCGCGATCCACTCTATAATAAGCATTTTGGCACCAAAACCCGCTTGACATGGCGCTTAAACAGTCCGGCAATTCGGTAACATGCTTCGGAACTTTATTGTAAAACCTAACACTATTATCTAGAAAACGATTAAAGGTTTTGTTAAGTCTAAAACATGGGACGACCACTTTGTTAAAATTTCCAGTGTCATGCCGGTCTCTTACAAAATGCAGTTTTTCTAAGTTTTTACGGACATATATTAAATTATCAAGAATGTTATTAGGAGGGTAGAGTTAAGTTAAGATACCATTACAAAGAACAAAGAAGAACATATATATAATAAACATAAATATAATATGGTTATTTATATGTTGTTAGGTTATTTCGAGTTTTTCACGGATTTGGATTGTTCTCAATTACGTTTTATATTAGTACTGGGAGTAAAATGAATGCTCGGCAATGGGCCTTGCTTTATTCATTATGTACTGCTTAACTCCAGACTTTATCGGATATACAGTATGATTATTATAACAATTTGATAAGACGACATTTTTTGATGAAAAGTGTAACCAATGGCAGCAGTCAGGATATTCATCTTCACCCCTTTCTAGAGAAATAAATAGGGGCGTCGGAATGTTGTTATTAGCGTTACCGGGGGGAGTAGGCGTTTGTTTCGTCGCGCACCTGACTGATTGATGGCACTTCTTTCTACCTCGGGCCGAGCTTGTAATCGAGCCATTAATAAACTTTACTGCCTCCGAGTTCATCCTGTGGACTCGTTGTTTGCTTAATGGTCTGGCAAACGGCTTCATGCAAGATACCTGAACTAGTCTTTTGTGAGATTTAATTGACATATTGATTATGGTCTCATAAATTCAAATAGATGACAGTGAGTTCTTAGAAATTTCAATGCTTTTAATGTGTACCTTATCAAATATATCCGATTTTGATTCATATATGGTATAATATACCAGCGTTAGCAGGTTAAGCAATAGCTTAACACGCCATATATTTCTTTGTCCTTAGCGCTATAATACACACAGAAAAAGATTATTTCGATAATCCTATCCCTTCTGTCTGCTTCGTAATACGATTTACAATAACATAGGTGAACGTCGGAGATTCAATTACATGGGAGTACAGCAAAAAATGAATTGAGTCGAGAATTATTTTATTTGTTTTCCAAATTATCTGACAGTGGGTCGAGCTAATGTCAGTCACCGCTTGACAAAGCGACTGTTGGCACGGAGAGGCTTTGCTCGCAGCTATGTAAACAAACAGGGTAAAAAGGTTGAGGCAAAAAGTAATAAAAGTTTTATTTATGTTCCAGTTTATACTTTTAAAGAGAGAAATTACAACTTCAATAAGAGCTCTGTTACCGTTGCGTTTTTAATTTATTATCTCAACGAATTAAAACACTTCAAACAATCTTTCACCGAAACGAATCTTTATTATTTCAATTAATTAATTTTATTATTGCGGTCGCGAATAACTCGAAAGTCATTGTCGGTTTCAATTTATTTTCCGTAGCTTACCTATCAATTATGAATGTATAATGTTTCATAGGTATATCTTGATATAGGGTTTAAACTGATAGACGAGTGTTTTGTAAAAAAGGGTAAAGCAATTCTATATCAGTGCTGGACCTGATATGTTGCACTCTGCAATATATCGGTTCTTTGGAAGTAGAAACAATACAATGGACTGAATCCAAGGAATTATTTCAACTACGCATTATAAACACTTCCTTCTCAATATACGATCTCAATAAAAGCTAAGATAAGCTGGATTCAGTAAAATACAGACATCATTTAAATACTATAAACAATGACATATTGGTCATTCCATGTTTCAGGCTCGATAAGTCCTGTAACAATTTTTGAGTTCGATTTTATAACCAAGTCCCAAAGCACATTACCAATTTGTCATATAGTAAATTCAAGGACCATGTCAAGCGGATTTTAATATGTAAAAGCTATCATTATAGGGTGGATTAATATGTAAACGATGGTGACGTCTGGAAATGACACTCTCCTCTGTGCAATAGCAAAAAACGAATGTAACTATCTGTGTTTAAACTATGTATGTTCGTAAAATTATGTTATGTTATCGAGTTTCTTAGGGGCCCTTCTCGATGGCTGGGTTGTTTTGTGAACCAATTGTAGTTTTGACTTTTATAAGTGCCTTTTCAGGGTCTAAATTTAATAATGTATTTTGGATTTTATGCTTATACATTATAGGTTAGTAATAACGACAAAATCAGAATTAAAAATTGAGGAAAAACCCAGAATTATCGTCCGTAAACCGACTTTACCGACGGAACCATTTAAAAAAAAAGGTTACATCTATGACACTTGATCCTAATATAAAAAATATCACGATATTCATCATTTAATAAAAATAGTAATATAATAAATATAAATAATAAAAACTTCTTTATTAGTATTTTTGGCAAGACAAAAACTTATGATTTTGCATCAGCGATATGCTAGTAAAGCGTGACCGACCGTATTGCGCTTGCGTTAGACTAGCGACATGTAGTATACCAGCTTGTGTACATCTAATATTGATATTTTGTATTGAGATTGTGCAGCCCATTATATGTTTAATTAATTAATAAACTATATAAAATGTATATGATTATTGTTCAGAACATTGAAATAATACATTCTATAATTAGTTAAAAAATTCAAAAAGAACACTGTTATTTAATTGTTTTGAGTTTTCACTTCTATCGACAGTACTTATGAGTACCTCAACATTTACTGAGTTTTTCCTCTGTACATAAATTATATGTTTAATAAACTATGCAAACTAAGTCGCGGGTATGAATTAGTTTATATAAAAACTAGAGGGCCCTGCAGTCGTTATCCCGTCCTGCTAATTAAAAAAAGATCTTGACAAATTATACCTAAACCTTGCTCATGAATCACTTTATCTACTGGTGAAAACGGCGTGAAAATTCGTACAATAGTTTATCGCCAACAGACAGACAGAGAGAGTGACGCGACAAAGGACTTATTTTAAAAAATCTATCCATTTTATCATAAATTTTGGTCCCTACATAATGTTGTATTTTTTTTAGGCTAGCAAGGTCTTAACAGCTTCACCGGGCTACTAAACATGTCTACTTCTATATTTAAACCGAATGAAAATTTATTTTGATGTCGATTTTTTTACTCGTAGAATATTTGCATTTTTTTTGTAATAGGTGGCAAACGTACAGGTGGTTCACCTGATGTTAAGTGATCACCACCGTCCATGAACACCAACAACACTAGAGGAGTTGCAAGTGCATTTGCCACCCTTTAGGGGAAGGGTTAGGGAAGGGAGTGGGAGAGGAGCGAGGAGAGGGGAGGGGAGGTGGGCCTCCGGCGCTCGCACTGACTGAACGAAACGCAACAATGCAAGCACTGTTACTTCACGTCGGTTTTCTATGAGAGGGTGGTACTACCCCGGACGAGCCGATCCATTCATGCTGAAACCAGTAATAATTTCAGCGTGTCTCTACCACCATTATGATTATATGTCTTTTACTATAACTCAACTACTTCATCACAATGAATCTATATTCTGTTTATAAATGGATAGAGACAAAATAGTTTAGGACATCTTTGTATGCTGTTGTTGCTATATGTGAACGAATTTCAGAACGTCACTTTTTTTCGTTGTCCGCTTCATGTGAAATTCCACAGAGAGGTTGGTATAAAATTTATTATAAAGAGGTAAAGAAATACATAGTTTTATTCACCTCAATTACGTACTCATCTTGTTATAGTGAACAACTTCTGCTTATAAATGATAACACAATTTTCTCATTTACTCTATGTATTTACTACTTAAAAACATAGGTAGTTAACATAATTTTTCCCGTAGATTAATAATCAAAATAAAATGTTATATAGAGGTTTTGAGTTGACAAAAATCGTTAATTAGAAGTATTTACACCTTTTTTTGATAGTTGAAAATTCGTTATAAATGTTCGTAAAAAAAATTCGTAATGTAAAGGTATTATTTACACCGACTCTTATGGACAATTCAAGGGAATTACAAAAAATTTGTTAAATCGAGGAAGTAGTACACTGAGTTTCGTTATATTGAGGTTGCACTGTATTACTACAGAACAATAATTTCCCTGTAAAGTTCTAGCAAGAGGGCCACCATCTTCTTATAACATGAAATTGTCACAACAATCTACGAGAAGTATTGATTGCAAAAAATAAACCTAAAAAACACATTTTCGGTTTATCGAGTTATAAATTCAAAGCAAGGAAATTATAAACTTGTTTACTTATAAATTCCTTGATTCAAACATATTTTTAGAGATATGACATATGTTACACAGTCATAGATATAATTGTAGACATATGTTATATCCCACTGATAGGATATATCATAGCAGGAACGATATGCAATATGACAATGAACAATGCTTTGTATTCCCACTGTCTGGAATATTTCCTGAACCGATGGTAGAGTTTTAATATTTACAAACGCGTTTCATCAAAACTCAATGAAGTATTTTTTATTTTGACTAAACAAAAAAAAACATCGACCAAGTTGATAATTCCACAGTTGGCCACAGAATGTAAAACTCAAAACAATGAAATAAATATGTTCTCCTTTGAATTTTCATTTTAATTATAGTGTGAATGACTATATTTCTATTTTAGATTTTTTTATTGAAATTGTTAACATTAGTGTGTTTTTCTTATCTATTGGCACTCGGAGTAATAATTATTTACATTTTTATAAACTCTATTAATCGATCAAACGTATGACAAGATGCAAAATATAAATATTACATGTACATAGGCCTGTATACTACGCGCCGCTAGACTGACGCAAACCACACAATCGCAATACGGCCGGCTATGCTGATGTAGCATGTCATGATGCAAAATTCCAGCCAAAAATATCGCTCAACGCGTTTAAAGAAGTTTGCACTTTGACAATGGAATAAAAATCAGAATAATAGTGTAGACGCGGCCTATAATTTAGTATCATTTCGAATATAATTCGGTCCTATATGATCTGTCGAGGGGACGCGTCTATAAAAGGGAGTGCCGATGCGCGCTAACGCATTACCTTCTCGCTGAGGTATAGGCATCGGACCATAGTATTCTGGCGTAACAAGACTGACTTATAATTTGTAGTGATATACTTTTACCCCTGACAAAATGGGGAAAAGTAGACTTAGCTTATTTAGTGTTATTTTAATCATTTCCGTTTTATGGAAACCAGTTTATAGTAAAGGTAAGTTTATTATTTTTTAATATAATTGTCATGTATTATTTAAGAACTTGTCTTTTTATATACATATTGTATATTGTAATTTTAAATTTGACTTTTATAATATTCACTAATGATAATTATTTACTACCACTTCTAATAATAACAATATCCGCCGTTAGCTTATTTAGTGTTATTTTAATCATTTCCGTTTTATGGAAACCAGTTTATAGTAAAGGTAAGTTTATTATTTTTTAATATAATTGTCATGTATTATTTACGAACTTGTCTTGTTATATACATACTATATATTGTAATTTTAAATTTGACTTTTATAATATTCACTAATGATAATTATTTACTACCACTTATTTCTTGTAAATTTATATATTTATAAATGTTATTTGTAATAATAGCAATATCCGCCAATAAATTGGTCTCTTCCTGAGAGAAAGCTACCAAGTCCAACATACTATGCTCCTAGAGAAATTTATATAAATTCGTAACTTAAATTGATTCTATTAAAAAATATAAATTATACTATGTATGTGGGTACTGTACTGTGTATACATTTTCGAGTTTTATTCTTTATTAATACTTGAGAATAAGGACTGTGAGTAAAAAGGAGAAGGAGAGATGAGATTGATATCGAGTATCCAGTTTTCTATATTAATAATTTAACATTTCTTTTAATGGAACTTAACCTTACCTATATACTGTAGAAGCACTTGGAACAAAGGATTGTTCAAACATGTTATATATCATATACTTCATGTGTATCATACATTAAAATTATACTTCAATACATGACGCTAACTCTCATTGGCTTAAAGTTTTGTAATTATATGACTCTAGAATGTCATTTTACGGAAACTGGCTGAAACGCGTTAATTTACTTTTTACTTTTGATCTCTGTAAAAAGAATCTTTATTAAATTATATTGTAGTCTTTATTACGAACTCTGACTTTTACCACACAACTGAATCAATCTAGGCTCACACTTTCAATAATTTCAGGATAAAAAAAATCACCAAGTTACAAACTGCGATAGAAGATCATCTGATGTATCGAGAATCGCAATAATATCTTTGAATAATATATTGAACCTCTCGGATGATTTTTGTAATATCCAAATCTTAAAATGGCGGATCATATTCTTGAATAACTAGCCAACATTTTAAAATCATAAATTTCCATTACATTATTTGTTATTGTTCAAATTCGCCCGATTTCGTAATTAATACGCCATTGCTTTAAAACTTATGTTGTCTGTTGACCAGTGCATCATAAAATATACAGTCGGTTGTATGGAGCTTAAACCCATATGGTTTTGGACAATTCAGGGCTTAACACTACTGAAATAAGTATCTACTTTTTTTTAAATTCCCGTGAATAATATAAAATTCAATTAATTTCTTCAGGTAGAAAATACACTAGTAATATATTATAAAACGGCTCATTATGATATCATTCATAACGATTTTTATATAGATACGATGTTTTCTTCAATCTTATTGAATAGAATAACCAGGGCAGGTGTATTCCGTTGTTTTACTACTATATATAAAGGGTAACACAATCAACATGTTGATAAACCTATCTCATGACTGTATATATATATGCATAGTGTATGTAATACGCAATAACATATATCTATGGACACTGGTAAAACCTGAGCAGGTTTTGACTATACTAGCACAACCACTAGCCTAGATGTAATAACCAACCCAAGCAAGTAACTTACTATACTAACTCGATCCTAGCAATCTATACTAATATTATAAAGCTGGATATCTTGTTTGCTTGAACGAGCTAATCTCAAGAACTACTGGTTCGATTTGAAAAATTATTTCAGTGTTAGATAACTCATTTATCGAGGAATTCTACGAACTATATATTATTACGCTAAGAACAATAGGAGCGGAGGATTAATGAAGAATGTTTCGAAAATCGGGGGTTTTTAGCGTTAGCCCAAAGTAGCCATTACACGCGGACGAAATCACTAACAGAATCTAGTTGCAAGATATTTTAGTTTATCATAAGTGAGTTATAAATTGTTCTAGAGATAATAGTGCATACTAAATATTAGCACATATGCATTTTTATTCCTCAGCCTTCATTTCAGTAAATGCTTAAAAAAGGCATGTATTTTTAATGATAATTCGTGAACTCTGATCGGGCTTTAAAAAATTAATACTGAAATAATATACGTTAATTCGTAACGTATCTAGCTCTAGTATAATGTATATGTAGTTCATAAACCGATGATTACTTTTGCGTATACTTTCTTATCGTGTGATTATAATATCTGATTAGATATTAGGATGTATTAATACACGTTAGATATCATAGGGAATTCATCATTTTAATAATGATAAACCTACTAAATTGTGAACCCAAAACTGCTACGAAGACAGTCTCTTATACACGTTAGATATCATAGGGAATTCATCATTTTAATAATGATAAACCCACTAAATTGTGAACCCAAAACTGCTACGAAGACAGCCTCTTACACACGTTAGATATCATAGGGAGTTCATCATTTTAATAATGATAAACCTACCAAATTGTGAACCCAAAAATGCTACGAAGACAGTCTCTTATAATACTTTGCCTAAAGTTTTTACGTTTTAAAAGTATGCCATACAATATCACAAGAAGATGCTGTTATATTATCACAAGTATTTATAATTCATTACAAGCAATAACCAATATACTAAAACGACAATAGTGAAGAAGATTATGAGTAAGAAATTTACAAAATATGTTATTATGTGAAAAATGACGCCAGTGAAGGAAGAAGAAGCAATGTAAGTTGAAAAATAGGATAAAATATATAACATTAGTCAAAAATGACAGTACAAGTTCCAAGTTTTTTTAAGCGCTCCGAATATATATTATTTGGACAGAACACAAGTTTAACCAATGCCAATATTAGATGCTGTTTTGTTTTAAATTATTGAATATTTTGCTAGAAGAATCTAGTCGATTACGCGAACACAGTTAATATAAAATTATCAAAGTTTTATTTTACATTCTCTAAACAAAGAACGAAGCCGCACGAAGAAGTTAGTTTTAAATGTAAACACACTCTTAACGAGAATTGATAAGACATTTTCAACAAAGACTGTACGATTACAATAAAGAACGCGGTGTTGTCACCAACCGAGTGACAGATAAATGCCAATAATTCGCAACAAACATACAGATAGTGCTCAACTTTGACCCTAGATTGTATTATCTGTAGGCAATGTTGATTGTAGGTATGCAACTGTCACTGAAGAATTATCTGGTGTAACGCAAAATATATTTGGCGAAAATTATAAATTGTCGAATACGTAACGATTATCGCAAAAATTGATATCGAAGTACTAGTAAAAAAAATGTTATAAAATGAAATATTAATCATCACTTTTGGTACATTGATTATTCTAATAAAATAATTGTATAACTTGAAAATTTCATATCATTCTCAATTGTAATGTCCGATTAGGTCAATACAGATTTTAATAGGTGGTAGAGGCATGCTGAAGCTTTTACTGGTTTCAGCATGAATGGGTCGGCTCGCCCGGGGTAGTACCACCCTCTTACAGAAAACCGAGGTGAAGCCGTAATGTAGCCGTAGTTATAACGTAGTGGACTTTATATGGTTCGGCGGAGCCGACGGTTCGAAACACGGTGATAATTTTTACCCAATCGAGTTTCTTGCCGGTTCTTCTCGGTGACTGGGTTGTTTTCCGAACCGGTGGTAGTTTTGACGTTCATAAGCGCCTTATTAGGGCCTAAACTGAATAAAGTATTTTTGATTTGATTTGATTTGAAGTAACACTGCTTGCATTGTTGCGGTTCGTTCGGTCAGTGAGAGCGCCGGAGGACCACCTACCATCCACTTCCGCCTCCTCCCCACTTTCCCAACCCCTCTCCCCCAAACAAAGGCTGGCAATGCACTGGCGACTCCCCTTCCTTCCATTAATTCCATTACCTAATTTCTATTAAGATATTACTATCTTTAATTTATTTCCATCAATTTAGTGTAAAGATCTATTATTCTCCTTCTGTCTATTATTTTTTCGATCTGGTGCTAAGATCTACTATCCGACTTATTGACGATTAATATTTTGTAATAATTTATGGATATGTTACATAATTAAATTCCTATAAAAAATCTTAAATCTACAATATAAAATATCAAAAGGCACTTATCGGCGATTAAAGACTATCCTATCTGACTAGCCGAACTAACTAACATTTACAAAATATCTGTAATATCCATTGAGTAGTTTCGGAAATAGCGTGGACGAACATCATGACACGGAATTTTTATATATAAAGACTATTTGAGCATAAATTCGCTTGTTTTTAAATGATGATATACAATGAGTCAAATGCAGTTGCCAGAACACACGTATAAGTGCTTAGCAAGAGATTTTTAACTAGAGGGTATTTGGCTGGTCGGGCAATAGAAAAAGCCCTATCACCATAACATAGATTCACCACAATATTTTCTTTTACCAAAGCCTCAGGTTATTTATCTAATTCGAATATAGCAACACGATATCCGAGATACCATACAACTGTACGATACAGCTTGTAATCCACTCCAAATTATATCAATGA
>MU161325.1:0-36556 GCA_015888305.1 Antheraea pernyi | reverse complement strand
AAGGAAATCATCGAGATGAAATCATATATAGCAACATGTTTATTTTAGCATCTACTGGTTTATCTACCATTCTCAAGGTGAAAATTCTATCAAGCTCTGTACAAGCAGCACCACAGAAAGCAGTCCTAAAAAAATCCCACGCGTTTCTTATTGAGGTTAGACAACGGGCAACGCACGATTCTCACACGCGCACACAGTTTACAATCTCTCTATATTTCAGATAGAAAGAAAGACAAATTAGCATGGAGACAGTATAACGCTTTTTTCTTATGTGACGATTTCTGTCAATCAACTCCTATCGTAAACCACGTTAAGAAATTTCGATCAAAAGTAATTTAATATATATTGCTTTTTCTCTTTTTATATACTAGTGTTTTTTATAAAGAATGTGAAATATTTTATAAAGAAATTCAAATATATTTTGCGGTTACTTCATGCGTGTAAATTGTGCTACGGTGCGTGTTTTCTACAGAATTTCCTTCTCTGTGGAACGTATTAAGACATTTAATATCTCGCTGTGTGAATACGGATTTCGACGCATTATCTTTTCGTACCTGTGTCTGCTTTAGCTGGTTATATTTACAGCAATGAATAGGCATTTAAAATAAAAATAAATCTAAAAATACTCTATAGTAGTCTCAACAAGTTATCTCTCTCTATCTGGAAGCGGGTAATGAAATGGATATTTTTTATGCACAAACAGCAGCTGACAGCTCTCTTCCATCTGAGAAACAAAGAAGTTATATTCGTTCATCCATGCACTTGTTAGATGCAGACATTGCTGAACTATTTCCGCTTCTTGTTACTAGAATAAGAGTTAAGTTCAGATTTATTTGTTTTACAGCGTTCAGTATACACATAAGCTTTGACTTACTTCTTAGTTAACCGTGTTTATATTCTTTTAAAAACACAATACATGCGTTTATCTTTTGTTTTAGATCTTTTGGCAAGTTTCACATTTATCTTAAAGTGAATTCTAATATAAATTAGTATTGATAGCTCGCACATATACACTCGTATTTAAAAAGAGAGAAAGAAAGTTGCATGGAGTGCTGTAACGCTTTTTTCTTACGAGACGATTTCTACCAGTTAAGTCTTTAACGAAAGCGGAGTTAAGTAATGTAATATTTTTATAAAATCAAATATCGTATCATAGATATTACGAAGTTCATGGAGCTGTGTTTATAAACGTATATATATGGTATCTTTGGCGGATGCCTTCTTTAAAAATTCTATACCGCAGAGCAGCATTGAATATAATACTGTCGCCTTTCGAGGCTCGCTAAGTGTTCTTCAGATTGTGAGACAGCTGTATTGTTAGTCTTCACATTTTGTAATCCTGAGGAGTGGCTGTGAAGTTCTAGTCGGATTTTGTCTGCAAGTAGTGAATATTTGACTCCTGCACTAGCACTTAAATGTTGAATTATCAGTTAAATTCTTAGTTTTCTACTTTAAGTTAGCTCGGCTATTTATATATTTGTTATTCTCTGGCGCTTTAAAATCCGTACGTTTTAATTTATCAATCTTCTTACAGTATCCTCGGTACTTTATTCTTAAAGTTTTATTACCTTTGGTCGCGGTTTTGCTATGCGCTATTTAATCTATTACCCTCGTGAATAATCAAGGCACGTGGCAGTGTGTCAAGCCAAGTTCAAGCTTCTTTTTTCTGGATGGAAGGTATATTATGTCCCTTGATAACGGGTATACAAAATGTCATGAGGATCGGCTGAGTAGTAAGGGCGTGAAGGCGTAACAGACCAACAAAATTACAATAGATAATTTAATAGCAGTAAAATATAGTCTAACACCATCTAGTGGTGGACTATAGAAAAATTGGTAGTATTAAATTTGTATTAAAAGTATTTAGGAGTGTTAACTTTCATGGGTTGAGTCAAACGGCGTGGGAGTTTATTGATCTCAGATATACTAAAATTCATATCATTCATTCAAATCAAATCAAATCAAAAATATTTTATTCAGTTTAGGCCCTAATAAGGTACTTATGAACGTCAAAACTACCACCGGTTCGGAAAACAACCCAGTCACCGAGAAGAACCGGCAAGAAACTCGATCGGGTACATTTTTTTAACATTATATATATTATTATACGTTACAATACCGTTTTTAGTGGATGCACAGAGAGGAGTCAATTCCAGACGTCACCATCGTTCACGTATTAAACCACTCTATAGTAGCCTTTCGAAACCAAAACCCGCTTTACGTGGTGCTTAAATTTACAGTCCGTATATTCGTATAATTCATTTCTATATGTGTGGGTTATAGCAGCGTTCATTCTATATCTTTGTTTCTTGAATACGGAAACAAAGTTCTTCATAATTATATGAAAAAAAAAAACCTACAACTGACAACATAAATTCATGGGCCTAATGCCACATTACCGACATATTTCTATATGTGTGGGTTATAGCAGCGTTCATTCTATATCTTTGTTTCTTGAATACGGAAACAAAGTTCTTCATAATTATATGAAAAAAAAAAACCTACAACTGACAACATAAATTCATGGGCCTAATGCCACATTACCGACATTCTCTAAGGTCAAGATGATGTGGGAGTGAAAATACACAATAAACATGACCTTTGGTCACGCGTGCTTACTTTGACGGTCAGACATGCAAAATTCAGGCGACATTGTCACGCGAGCCCATTACAGTAGTAAGAACTTTTGCTGGTTAATCGGACAATTTAGTATTAACTTCGTTGCCGTTCATTTAAATTGTATTCACTTTTGTTAGAAATTAAATCTATTTCTTGATTCTATTACAGACTACCTTTTCAACACAATTTTACTTAATGCTAAGTGTATAAATTAGTATTGATAGCTCGCACATATACACTCGTATTTAAAAAGAGAGAAAGAAAGTTGCATGGAGTGCTGTAACGCTTTTTTCTTACGAGACGATTTCTACCAGTTAAGTCTTTAACGAAAGCGGAGTTAAGTAATGTAATATTTTTATAAAATCAAATATCGTATCATAGATATTACGAAGTTCATGGAGCTGTGTTTATAAACGTATATATATGGTATCTTTGGCGGATGCCTTCTTTAAAAATTCTATACCGCAGAGCAGCATTGAATATAATACTGTCGCCTTTCGAGGCTCGCTAAGTGTTCTTCAGATTGTGAGACAGCTGTATTGTTAGTCTTCACATTTTGTAATCCTGAGGAGTGGCTGTGAAGTTCTAGTCGGATTTTGTCTGCAAGTAGTGAATATTTGACTCCTGCACTAGCACTTAAATGTTGAATTATCAGTTAAATTCTTAGTTTTCTACTTTAAGTTAGCTCGGCTATTTATATATTTGTTATTCTCTGGCGCTTTAAAATCCGTACGTTTTAATTTATCAATCTTCTTACAGTATCCTCGGTACTTTATTCTTAAAGTTTTATTACCTTTGGTCGCGGTTTTGCTATGCGCTATTTAATCTATTACCCTCGTGAATAATCAAGGCACGTGGCAGTGTGTCAAGCCAAGTTCAAGCTTCTTTTTTCTGGATGGAAGGTATATTATGTCCCTTGATAACGGGTATACAAAATGTCATGAGGATCGGCTGAGTAGTAAGGGCGTGAAGGCGTAACAGACCAACAAAATTACAATAGATAATTTAATAGCAGTAAAATATAGTCTAACACCATCTAGTGGTGGACTATAGAAAAATTGGTAGTATTAAATTTGTATTAAAAGTATTTAGGAGTGTTAACTTTCATGGGTTGAGTCAAACGGCGTGGGAGTTTATCGATCTCAGATATACTAAAATTCATATCATTCATTCAAATCAAATCAAATCAAAAATATTTTATTCAGTTTAGGCCCTAATAAGGTACTTATGAACGTCAAAACTACCACCGGTTCGGAAAACAACCCAGTCACCGAGAAGAACCGGCAAGAAACTCGATCGGGTACATTTTTTTAACATTATATATATTATTATACGTTACAATACCGTTTTTAGTGGATGCACAGAGAGGAGTCAATTCCAGACGTCACCATCGTTCACGTATTAAACCACTCTATAGTAGCCTTTCGAAACCAAAACCCGCTTTACGTGGTGCTTAAATTTACAGTCCGTATATTCGTATAATTCATTTCTATATGTGTGGGTTATAGCAGCGTTCATTCTATATCTTTGTTTCTTGAATACGGAAACAAAGTTCTTCATAATTATATGAAAAAAAAAAACCTACAACTGACAACATAAATTCATGGGCCTAATGCCACATTACCGACATTCTCTAAGGTCAAGATGATGTGGGAGTGAAAATACACAATAAACATGACCTTTGGTCACGCGTGCTTACTTTGACGGTCAGACATGCAAAATTCAGGCGACATTGTCACGCGAGCCCATTACAGTAGTAAGAACTTTTGCTGGTTAATCGGACAATTTAGTATTAACTTCGTTGCCGTTCATTTAAATTGTATTCACTTTTGTTAGAAATTAAATCTATTTCTTGATTCTATTACAGACTACCTTTTCAACACAATTTTACTTAATGCTAAGTGGCGATGTAGCCGATAATGGTAAAGTTTTTAAGTCTAAAAACGAGCCTGGAACTTAAGCATAGCTATCAGAATAAACTAATAGGTACTTGAGAAGTGTTAACTGGGTTATTTTTCGAACCGGTGGTATTTAATGAATTATTACACTAATCACGTATAGAGTCGATATAGTCAAGAATGGCAATAAATACTTCGTAGATACTGTCACTATTTATTTGGCCAGAGCTTCGCCTTACAATACTTCGTACAATATAAGAAGAATGCGTAGATATCACCAAACTCAGCCGATTTTATTTTGACAACTAGCTCAAGGGTGCGCGGCACACCTCGGCTTTGGCTGTTGCCTGATACATGTAATTCGCGACCTATGTAAGCTAACCTTTTTTTAATACTGACCACTATAAAATGGCTTTTTAAGTTTGGTGATTGTTGCAAGCTTGCTGCGTCCACTATCTGTAGACTAACGATCTAACTGTAGAAGTGTGCTCTCCAGTCCATATTGCAGAGCTAGAGATAGTATGTCCCTGCAACTCAATATATGAATGTGCGTTGGAAAGCACTCTAGAACACACATTTTTCCTATTGCCCCAATTTTATATTGTTTTGTATGATATTTTACTTAACAATATACTACGTTCGTCAGATTTTAACGAAGGCACAAAAGTGTGTATTTTCTCCTTTTGCAAACACGTTGGCTTATTTTATAAGTTTTAACAAAATTAAACTCTAACATAACACAATAACTAACAATAATTATTATGTACCTAAGTATATATATTTATTCAAGTTATTTTGTGTTGTCTCAAAGATTTTGCAACACAATTTTACTTAATGCTAAGTGGCGATGTAGCCGATAATGGTAAAGTTTTTAAGTCTAAAAACGAGCCTGGAACTTAAGCATAGCTATCAGAATAAACTAATAGGTACTTGAGAAGTGTTAACTGGGTTATTTTTCGAACCGGTGGTATTTATTATTGCCATTCTTGACTATATCGACTCTATACGTGATTAGTGTAATAATTCATTAAATACCACCGGTTCGAAAAATAACCCAGTTAACACTTCTCAAGTACCTATTAGACTTCGTACAATATAAGAAGAATGCGTAGATATCACCAACATCTTGCCTTTTAAAGGCCCATCTATATAAGTCAAAGCTATTACTATTTATACATAATCCCGCAAAATAATTTAAGTAACACAAAAATAATAAAGTATGAACAAATTAATGTTATTTAAGCTATACAACAATTTTATATAATTATCCTTATTTATGTATCTCGAATGTGTTTACTAATCTGTTCGACATGTAGATCAGCGACATCTTGCCTTTCATGGCCGAACTATGAAGTCAAAGAATATACTATTATTAATAATGATCAAACTAATGATTCAATTCTATATAATGATATCCATTCTTATTTAAGTCCTATTAAAATCTATATAATTTTAATAACTCTTATTTATGTATTTTTAATATGGTGGCGCTAGTGTTAATGTGTCTCTCTAATATGGTGGCGCTAGTATCAACGTGTATCTCTAATTTGTTGGCGCTAGTGTCGATGTATATTTATAATAATGGTGGCGCTAATATCAATGTTCCGGTCGTGTTGTAGTCTCGTCTCTTGAATGTGATGCAGCGGCACCGGAGGTGGGAGCTAACAGAATACAAAATTCATAAGCGTCTTTTTAGCGCCTAAATTAAATAAAGTATATTTGATTTCGAATCCAGTCATACACAATTTACGTTTCAAAGCTCAAACATTTACGTGACAAGTTAGGGGCATCGGATTTAGGTTGAGTATTAAAGGTAATGTAACGTTGCTGGTGAAAACAATACTAGCTGGATTATTTTTAAGTGAAAGAAAACAAGGTAGTTTTCATCGAACAAAAGCAATTCCGCAGACAGTAAAGTTGTTTTGCACATTTCAACGTTTGATAACATTATCATATAGTAATTTACAACTGTCACGAGCGAAGTTAGTTTTATTTTGTTTTCTAATAACTCATCTATTTTCTGTAAATTTGTTTCTAGGTTGTTGTAGGTAGAGCCACGCTGTAGCTATTACTAGTTTCAGCATGAATAAGTCGGCTCGCCCGGGGTAGTACCACCCTCTGACAGAACACCGACGTGAAGTAACAGTGCTTACATTGTTGCGTTTCGTTTGGTCAGTGAGAGCGCCGGAAGACCACCTCCCATCCCTCTCCCCCGCTCCCATCCCCCAAACAGGATGGAACCCACTTGCGACACCCCTGGTGTTGCTAGTGTCTATGGACGGTGGTGATCACTTAACATCAGGTGACCCGCCTGGTCATTACCTTCTTTTGACATAAAAAAAACATATCGTCTTTGGTTAATAATATTTTCGAGCACACTAATAAAAAAAAAAGTTGATGCTTTAAACCAGTGTCAAAAAATCATCCCAAATAAGGGATGAATATAATATGTAGCTAATGATAATTTCCATTGGGTACGAAGCTAATTTTAATGAATTATTAAGTATATTTCGGATTCATTAAATAGTAACGCTTGCAAAATTACATTCACCTTTCCAGACTTAAGTTACAAATGAAATATATTAAAGCTTCGTTATAAATACTGAATACAACATTGGTATTTAATTAATTTACAGACGAGAAAGTTACTGCTCTTTGAATAATGTAATAAGTACCATATAGTAGTGGAATGAACGTCAACTTTTTCGCCTTTGTTATTCTTAAAGCACCCTCCTACGTATGTCAGTTGTGTATGAAAATTAAAATGAAAGGCATTTTCTTTGATCCGTTCAGAGGACTGAAAAAGGCCGACCGTAGTAGGAAACATATGAACATGTTATGTGTCGTCACCAGATGCTTTATAATTTTAATAAAAGATAAGTGTAAATGTTTGTATGTTAATTTTGTGCTTACTGAATTATGACTGTTCGATTTATTTTTGCTGTTACGAGACATTTATGAAACATATTAAGCTATAATAACACATACCACATAAATTTGTTACAATTTGTTGTAAATGTAAATTTGTTGGCTAGTTTTCTGTTACATAAAAATGGCAATATAGCAAGCAAACCATAATATTGATGAACTTCGTTTTTAACCGGAATGAAAAATTGTAAGGCTAAAAGAGCCCATCAGACTTCGTAACTATATAATAATAATCATAAATACAGTGGTACAACAAAATAATTACAAGGAGGGTTGATGTCAGGCAGGCGGCCGATCGTAAAAATTAAGCCAAATCATATACCACAACAGGACAAACATGTTGTACCGACCCTACTTATGTGGGATAAGGGTAAGAAGAAGAAGAATAGGGCAATGCAGTCTAACATTAAGATTTTTATACATTAACGTTACTTCTAGCTTCTATATACAAATCGATAGCTGCTGTTTTACTCATTGACTATCTTAGACATAATCCGTGTTATTACAAAAAAAGCTAAATACGTATTGAATACTTGCTACATATTATATCAGAGTTAAATTAAGAAATACACAAGGTTGAAAATGTATTGTGATTTCTAACATGTACAGAATCCTGTCACGTTTTCACATTCATAGGTTACGTCTTTGTGTACCTATCTGCTTGAATATTTAGGATGGCATTACAACCTCTCCCGGTATTGAGCATTCTATTATAAAATATTAAGTAACTGTTGCATAGAGACAAGGTGTTTTGTAAAAAAGCCGAATTCATAACAAATAATCATCTTTCGTTTAATGGGTCGGCTCGTCCAGGGTAGTACCACCCTCTCATAGAAAACCGACGTGAAGTAACAGTGCTTGCATTGTTGCGTTTCGTTTGGTCAGTGAGAGAACAGGAGGTCCACCTCCCCTCCCCTCCTATATCCTCTCCCTCTCCCTCCCAACGCACTTGCGACCCCTCTGATGTTGTTAGTGTCCATGGACGGTGGTGTTCACTTAACATCAGGTGACCCACTTGTTCGTTTGCCACCTATGATATAAAAAAAAAATAAAAAATAATAATAAAACTCGTATCCCAGTTCTTTAATAACTTCAATTTATAGAATATTGCACGTTTCTGTTAAGTATTCATGTTTACATATTATGTTGTTCCTAATCGCGCAGTTGCCATTGTTCACAAAATAATTATTGTAATATTTTGAAACCTAGAATTGAATTGAAATTATATCATATGTTAATTATAAATTTTCCGTTTTAGTTAATCTGACAATTACAAATAGTTTACTTTAACATTTTTACATGTTAACGAAATATCATAAAATACGTTGATTATCTATGTGTAATTTTTCTGTACCTGTGTATGGGATTGAACTCTTCCGACGGAAGTATTAGCAAGAAAATTCGAAAATTCTGATCCTTGTTCTTTTTTAAATAGAAACATCAAAATTCCTTTATATTATTTTAATATATAGTTAAATTCAAATAATTAAAAAGGTTCGACCTTAATGATTTTAGAAGCAATTATAACAATAGTTCTTCGCAACGATTGATACTCTCTTCTAATTGGTGTTATTTCGGTTCGATTCAAGATTACTTACTGAGTTCTAAATTGAATTTATATTCAAATTTTTAATATACTGATTGTTGGCGACGCACACGATAAGTAGTTTATAAATCGTTTTATACATAGATTTATTGGTGTTATTTCGGTTCGATTCAAGATTACTTACTGAGTTCTAAATTGAATTTATATTCAAATTTTTAATATACTGATTGTTGGCGACGCACACGATAAGTAGTTTATAAATCGTTTTATACATAGATTTATTGATATTTTATAGAGAGAGCATAGATATAGATTTATAGACATTTAATATAGATTTTTAGATAATTCACGCGATCATAATAGAATAGAGATATAGAATTGTAGGTATGTTACGTGTGTATTGAATTACTGAATATGGAATTATAGATGTGCTATTTATAGTAATAGGGAGTGAATTATGGATATAGAGAAAGATTTGTAGAGTTATTGAATATAGAACGATATATGTATTGATTTATAGAATATGTGAATTATAGGTAGAATCATGTAGATTAATAGAGAAATAGGGACATGCATGCATAGAATTACTGAATTATGGATTATATAGAATTATGTGTTAGTATAGGGTGACTTATAGATTACATTCGCATTAAATAGGGAATTACATAATAGAATAGATTAAAATTATGTCGTATGGAATATATAACGTGTGTGCATGGAAACATTCGTAGAGAGAACATGATAGAATTACACACGTTATATACTATTGAATATTACGTTACGAGAATTATACGATCATATAGAACGGCAAATATGGAAGATTGTATAATTTAATATAGACAAACGTAATGGTTATAGAGGTACAAATTTTACAACGGTTACCCGTAACGGATGTCTTTTATCTCAGGATTTTAGTAATTACAACGGTTTTTAAGAGATTTAATAATTATATGGACAAGGACAAATTTTATGCCGGCTGCCCTTTGTAATACTATTTCCTAGAGACTAGGTGGTGGATTTTGCCTTTGAATAAAGCAATATACTTGAATAGAGTCCGTTGATAATATTTGTTAAGACGTTACGGTATCCGAACGAGCCCAATAAAGCAATATATTTTATTTTAGGGTAATTGTACAAACAATTGTCGAAAGATGTAACTCCAACGGGATTTTATGGCTTTTACAGTAAAGAACCTACAGGTTCTCACGCAACGGCGTTGTAAACAGAAATTTCTAATTTTATTATGTATCGTTGTGAAATAAAATATGAATGAAATTAATATTATAACAAGGAATATATATGTATTACTGGCGAACATAACGTAACGATATGTAATATATAGAGTAAATGTGAATGTGAATATAATATATAGAGATTAATTATGTCACGCGACAGGCGCCTAGGGCACCTGTGCGCGCCGCCCGCCCTTCGCCTCCGCCTCTCATGTCCGTGGAGGCCTTCCCTGGCCTGCCGGGTGCCTCTCGCGCCCCGGCAGGGCCCGCGTCCACTCCGCGCGCGCCACCCTCTGTGCCGCGCGCACCACAACCCGGGCGGGCCCCTCTGGCTCCCTGGGCTCCCCGGCCTCAGGCTTCTAAGCCTCAGGCTCCTATCCCGCAGGCACGGCCGACACGCGCCGCGCCCGCCTTCTCTATGGGGCTCACCGGAGAGAGCTGGCTTTTCCAGCTATTCCGGGAGCACGATCTACAAGAAGTTTTAAACTTCAACGCGGCCCTCCAGGCCGAGGAGGATTTGGGCAAGCTCAACGTGCTCGCGCAATACCCGAGTATTGCTGCGAGTTTACACCGTATCGTTCGTTCCCAGGATTTTAACTCAATTAATTAAAATTCGCGGCTATGAATAGGATAAAACCGCGCGGTCTATCTCTTTCGTTTTTTAACGCGAGATCTCTTAGGACACAGCGCGATTTAGTAGCTGCCTTTTTACGCGATAGACAGATTGACGTTCTCCTCGTCCAGGAGACGCTTTTAAAACCGAAAATGCGCAATCCCAGAATCGCGAACTACAACATAGTTAGAAATGACCGTGTCACCCGCGGGGGCGGCACCTTAATTTACTATAGGCGTTCGTTATATTGCATGCCGATAGATCCGCCCGTTCTAACCAATATGGAAGTATCAGTATGTACGTTAGGTATGACCGGTCATCCGTCCATTGTATTAGTGTCCGCGTACCTCTCGCCGAACAAAGAGTTGTTACAAACAGATTTACGAGCGCTGCTCAACTTAGGAGATTCAGTTATTATAGCGGGGGACCTCAACTGCGGGAACGTTATCTGGAATAGTCCGAGAACCTCTCGTAACGGGAGGATACTCGACAAACTAGGTAGGGTCCTCGCATTTGACGTCATAGCCCCTCCGGAACCCACACACTATCAAGACAACTGTCGCCCGTCAGTCTTAGACATAGCTCTTTTAAAAAATATCACGCTTCGGGTACGACTCATACAAGTCGTACACGAACTTGATTCAGATCACAGCCCGGAAGTATTGCAGTTAGGTTTCGATTCAGATTTCACCCCTCCGTCGGTCAGGGTGGCTGATTATGTTAGTTTAGCTCGTTATTTTAAAGAAAATCCATCGTCTGACATTTTAGACGGGATCCCAGACGTGTTGACGTCTAGAGCCGACGCGGATTCGGCTATCGATTCCCTGGTCGACTATCTTCAGACCGCCGTCAGAGAGACCTCGAAAGAGGTACAAGCGGCGAACGATCGCCGCTTTATACTCCCTGACGACGTGAAAGCGTTGATCACGGAAAAGAACGCCGCGACTCGAGCTCACGACGCTTACCCGTCTGTAGAGAACCGCGATCGATTACGCTCACTACGTAAATTAGTTAAAACTCGTATCTCTGAGATTCGGGGCGACAGGTGGGACAGGCTTCTGGAGGATCTCCGGCCGTCTCACCTGTCGTACTGGAGACTCACGCGCACTTTAAAATCAGATCTCGCCACTCCGATGCCTCCTCTCGACAGAGGCCCCGGGTTGCCTCCCGCGTTCGATAGTATAGATAAAGCAGAATGTCTAGCCGCGAGTTTAGAGAAACAGTGTTCGCCAAACACTGATAATACTGATGCTGTCCATATCGGATCGATCGAGTCGTCGGTAGAGCATGCACTCGCATCTCCACCCGCGGATACCCTAACCTCGATAACTTTTGATGAAGTTTCAGCCGCCATAAAGCGTCTCAAGCTTAGAAAGTCCCCAGGTCCGGATGGAATCAGGAACGAGGTGCTGAGACTCCTTCCTGACCACATCATAGCTCTATTGGTCTGCATCTTCAATGCGGCCATGTCCCAGGGCCACTTTCCAGCCGCCTGGAAGAAGGCCGTAGTGATAGGCATACACAAGCCCGGCAAAAAAGCTACGCTTCCCGATAGCTATCGCCCGATCAGCCTGTTAGATACATTAGGTAAATTATACGAGCGGCTCCTTCTGAACCGTCTCCAGGTCTCGATTACAGATTTAAAATTAATACCACCTGAGCAGTTCGGATTTCGTGCCGAACACTCTTGCACGAATCAAGTACACCGCCTCACGGAGTACATTTTCTCTAATTTTAATGCCGACCCGAAACGTAAACCGAAACGCACAATTGCAGTTTTTTTCGATGTCGCCAAAGCCTTCGATAAGGTCTGGCATGGAGGGCTCGTCCATAAATTATGTAAATATCACTTACCCGATAAGTTAATACATATTATCCACGATTTTCTCACTGATAGGACTTTCCGTTTTAGAGTGGATGGGGAACTATCCCTGCCCCACCCGATACGCTCAGGTGTGCCACAGGGCTCCATACTCGCGCCCTCGCTTTTCAATCTGTTCATCAGTGACCTACCTCGGTCTAAACGGGTCGAGGTAGGTTGCTATGCTGATGATACCGTTATTTACACTTCCAGCTTGCGGTCGGACTTTCTTAGGAAGCGCATCGAAAAGGCCGTTTGCACGCTCGGTGAATGGTTTCGTCGATGGCGCATAGAAGTTAATCCTGATAAGAGCGCCGCGATACTCTTCGATCCTTTACGACGTAATAATAACCTCGAGCCCATCAGGCTATACGGAACCGATATACCTTGGGCCGACGAGGTCAAATATCTCGGTGTTACATTAGATAAACATTTAAATTTCGAGTCACATATAGATAGAGTACGAAACAAAGCCGCTATGGTTTTGGGTCGCCTCCATCCGTTGCTTTGTCATAGGAGTAAGATGTCCCTCAGACACAAGCTCACTTTGTATAAGACGTGTATCCGTCGCGTGATGACATATAGCAGTCCCGTTTTTGCGCATATGTCGAAAGATAATTTTCATAAGTTGCAGGTTCTTCAAAACCGCGTTTTACGTAAAGTGACCGGTGCCCCGTGGTACGTCCGGAGAGTTGATCTACATAGGGACCTAGAGATTCCTTCTATCTGGGCGTACGTAAAATCACTTACGGTTAGTTATTTTGAAAACGCCGCGAATCATCCCAGTCCGTTAGTGGTATCCGCCGCAAAATATGAACCCGTACCAAACGCTGCGCGTTGTAAAAGACGTCCGCGACATATTTTTACCGACCCTCCCGATGAAATAACGGCAGTGAACGATCAGTACCAGCCTGTCTCTCAAAACAGAGCGTGTTCACGCCCACGCCCGCGTAACCACAGATCACGCCGCCGTGGTCTGGGGGTAAATTTCGCTCCCGCACACCAGAGTAGGCCCCCGTCGGCAGCGGCTCAAGCCTAGGTTCGTTCCCTCGGTAGGGAGCCCTTGAGTGTGCTGCTCGCGCGATACAGTGACACACCCGTACATCACTGCAACAACATTACACACATCACCTCCACACACGTGCACGCCTACACGCTTACACATAAAGTGGATGGGTTTTTCTTTTCTTTTCCGTATCGAACTGTAATAGTTTAGAATCTTTTCCGATACAAAATACACATAGGAGTTGTTGAGATATGTATGCTTGGTACACATATATGTTTCAGCAACTCTTATTGGTATGAATAGTTTAGCTTTAACTTAGGTTAGCTTTGATAGGTCGCGAATTGCATGAACAGGCAACAGCCAAGCCGAGGTGTGCCGTGCACCCTTGAGCTGGTTGCCAAAACAAAAATCGGCTGAGTGCCTTAAGCGCTCGCCTTAGTAGTCCGGTGAAGCTGTCTTACTACGTTATGTAACCGCCTGTTTTTTGTTTCAAATTTATAATTAATTTTCATTCAGATATATATTTTTTTCTACGTATATAAGTAAAAAAAAGTGGCAAATAATTGAGTAGCCATGTTGAAAACCTTTGATCATAGAAGTATATCCTTTGACTGTACCAAATAGTCTGAATTGATTATTATTTGGTGTTGAGTCGCAATATTATTATGATGGGGGTGATAGTCTGAATTAATTGTTTTATATTGTGATGAGATTATTATTATGGGAGATTTATGACGATATTATTATTATGGGTGGTTTTTTATATCATTTTTGCTATTTGGTCTCTCCGACAAATACTTAATAGAATATATTTCACTCATTTTTTGAAATGTCTGTCTATTTGTTTGAACACGTATTTTGCTAAATTACTGCGTTCACGATAAAACTTCACCGAGTAAATCATTAAGCATATCCTCGAGTAAGGTTTAGTTTTATTTTTATTAAAATTGATTCACTCTGTCAAAAGTCATTGTTATTTTTAATGACTTAATTTTTCGCTACTTAAGCCTGATAGAAAAGTAGAATAAGTAAATGGACGTAATATATTCAGATGAATTTATTAGTCACTGTCTTAACAATATATTTTATTTATATAGGGAAAAACATAACGAAATCGAAAGCAAAATATATATTGCTTCGAATTTTTTTTTTGTAAATATTGTCATCCGTTTCGTTGCTTTCTACTGCGCACCACACCTCTTGCCCCGTTTTACAGATAGTGGAAAACGCATTGCTTCTAAAACTTTAATAACTTTATATTAAACATAGATATCTTGTTATTTTTTTACATAAGGGTTAAGTGTCTAAGAAATAGAACGAAAACAAAATTTAATGGAAATACACTCATCAAAAAAGTCTAAGCAAAATGTACTAATTTAAATTTTAGATTTTTTAAATAATATCTTTAAGGTTCTATGATGCTATGATGTAAAAATAACAGCTGCTATCTTTATAAGTTCTTTAATAACAGAAATGAAGAATATTAGAATATACTGTAGAAACTAAGATACATAAGAAAAAGTGTAGAAACTAAACTTTTTTTCTTACAAAATGAAATTTCTAAAGGAAATGTATTTATTGTGAAAGAATAGAACAACTTAAAGTCGGAGCCAAAGGTTTGTGCAAATGGGTAGACATAAGGTCTGAGAATATCCTCAATGTAATTTTCAGCATTCATGTTTCCATCTACAAAAACGAGCTCAGTTCGCCTGTTCTTCATAATACCCGCCCATAACATAACTGTTGAGCCGCTGTATGGATGAACTTCCTGAACGCACCTGAGCCTTTCAGTATTTCCGGGCCGACGATACACTCGCACCCTTCTTGTATCAGGCTTAAACCCGAATCGCGACTCATCGGAAAACATAATTTTATCCCATTGTTCCTGGGTCAATGTTATGCGTCCTCTACACCATTCATATCGATGAGCGCGATTCCCGTGACGTATCGGTGGGCACCTGATAGGGCTTCGAGCTCGTAGGCCGTACTCATGCAGTCGATTTCGCACAGTTTGAGGTCTTACATCAACACCACTTGAAATTTGTAGCCTCAAGCTTATCTCTCGAGCGGGTAACTTCGGCTGGCGTCTTGCAGTCAGTTGTATGTACCTGTCTTGCCGAGTGGTTGTACTCCTTTTACGGCCTGGATGCTGTTCAGCGGGTTCTCCTGTATTATTGTAGCGCTGCCAAATACGACAAATAACACTTCTATGAATGCCAAAATGTCGAGATACCTGAGATTGATTACTTCCCGTTTGCAACATCCCTACAGCTCTTTGCATTTCATGTGCCATCAAATGACGTCGCTTCATGACGTAAAGAATATCTAACAATTCAATTTTGTCGCTAACTTTATTTAAATGGTTGGTAAAATTATAAAATCAAGACTAAACGTAGCAATTAAAACGCACTTAAATTCAAACAAATTCGCAGTCATTCGAATTTTATGAAAAAACAAAACATTATCAATTTTTTTTTTACAACCAGCCAGTTTGTCATCAATAACAAAAAAGTTTACTTACCTACGCACTTTGTTTGAGTAAATACTTAGAAATTAATTAATATAAATGGTAAAATTTGTAATATCACGCATGTTGCTTAGACTTTTTGATGTATGTATTTGCCTGGTCTTTTATTTACTTCTTTTCATTTTGCAATTTGCACCACATGCTCCATTAAATCCAGATGTGGTTTCCTGGATTTTTCATCCGCCATAATTTCGGTTTTTATTTTATTAGTCCTATCTATTTTAAGCTATGTTTATTAGTGTGTATTTGTTCTTCTAAATTTATATTTGTTTGATTAAGGTTTTGATGCAGACAGATTTGGTCTTGAATTTGTAGTTACAGTAGCTGTGTCTAACTTATTTAATGTGATTATCAATGATCTGTTATGTGTGTATGTGTTAGTGCTTATACTTATAGGTTTGTTCTTTTAATTTTGTAAAATGAGTTTGACCGACTGAACATCTGTTTGTCATATGGGTTCCCATCGAAAATCAGCGCTACAGCACTGCTGTACAGCATATATTTCTTGAATGGGTTTGCCAGTTGTTGGACATTTTTTTTCTTTATGCACATGTATTTAATTTTTTTGTTTAATTTGTTTGTTTAATTTGATTTAATTATATGGCTGTTCAACCCAAATTATTTCTTTCTTGCTTTCTTCCCATATATTAATAAATAATTATATGTATATGAAAGGTGTATATGCTACGTTTAAGAGAGTGGTGAGATTAAAGAGGAAGAGGAAGATGATCTACTCATCTTAGGATACGGTATAATGTAAACATAAAATATTATCATTGGTTTTTTATGTCTTATAGATTTTATCGTTTCATCACAATCTCACCTGATGTTAAACGAGATGGTAAATACGTTATACCTAGAGAAAGACTGGCTTACTAATATAAAGATCCGAACACACCTATATGCTTGGTGACAGATGTTCATATTGAGTGTGGTTGCTAGACGGTCGGGCGTAGAAAAACCCTTAACAACATGTTCTGTTTTCATCACGATATATTAAAGTTCGATATAAAAAGAAATCACGGTTCTTATAGGAACTATGCTTTCTACGATGGGTGTTTTCTTACCGTAGAGAAGTGGGACTAGAAGTGATGAGAAGATGCTTATATTTTTTCCTCTATCATCATCATCCAGTTGAGCCCACATTAGGCTCATAGGCTTCTACTCGTAGGAAGTTATGAGCATAATATCACCACGCTAGTCCACAACGATTAGCGATTTCAAACTCCAAGAAATATACAGTTCTTTTTTTTCCGACATACGGTGGTACTGTAAGAACGTTTCTTAGGTTAAGGTATCCTGACGATGTCTTCCTTCAGCGTCAGCCTATCTGTCACCAATTTAAATTAGTAAATGTACGCAAATACCGAACAATTCGTTGATACCTGCTAGGGTTCGAACCTGCGGACATCAGATTAATAGGTCATGGATCAAACCATTCGACTTTAACAATAATCTTCCTCTATACGAGTATATATATTGTGTTACCGCCCACCTCCGGTGCTGTTGCGTCACATTCAAGAGACGAGACTACAACACGACCGGAACATTGATATTAGCGCCACCATATTATAAATATACATGGGCACTAGCGCCATCATATTAGAGATACACATTGATACTAGCGCCACCATATTAAGAGACACATTGAAACTAGCGCCACCATAATAAAGATACATAAATAAGAATATCATTATATAGAATTGAATCATTAGTTTGATCATTATGAATAATAAATAGTAATTATATAAAATTGTTGTAAAGCTTAAATAACATTAATTTGGTCATACTTCATTATTTTTGTGTTACTTAAATTATTTTGCGGAATTATGTGTAAATAGTAATCGCTCTGACTTACATAGATCGGCCTTTAAAAGGCAAGATGTCTGTGATATCTACACACTTCTTATGTAACAAATATTGTAAGGCGAAGCTCTGGCCAAATAAAAAGTGAGAGTATCTACGGAGTGTTTATTGCCATTCCTGACTACATCGACACTATACGTGATTAGTGTAATAATTGCTAAGATAATAAACAACGCAGACGAAGTCGCGGCTACCAGCTAGTTTTTAATAACGACTATAAAATTTTAACCATTCAAAAGTTTTAGATCTTTTGTGCACAATATGTTCTTTTCAATGGAATTACTAAACAGAATATTGAGTTAAGACTGCCCTAATGAGGTGATCCGATTTACAAACTTTTTGCTTAATTTCTCGCTAAAGTTCGACGGAGCTAATAACTTAGAGGCCAATGAAGTACTTCGCATTCAAGGACTGTTCTTGACTACGTTGTACGGTTTTTAATACCCCTAATGATCATAAGAATAAAATGAATTGCGATCTCAAGAAATTGATAAGGTTTGAAGTGGTACTTCGATCCTAGTCTTATATTCGAAGGCATCATAATAAGCACGGGTGCGTTTAAAATATAATACTTGTTCATAAGCAATCCTTATCTTAACTAACACTAGAAATGCGAATGTAAGTTTGTTTGTGACGCTTTCAGACCCTTTCAAACTGATCATTATGAAATTTTGCATTTATATTCTATCTTTTATCCAAAGAAAAGCACTTCTCCCGAATGTTACTTCAAGTTTACATTAATGCGAGCGAAGTCACTGGCAGAAGTTAGTATAAAAAAAAAATTGATAAGAAACAATAACTAATAGAGTTAGAAGCGCTATCTTACCAGTAATATACAGCTTGCGATTTATTATGTTTGAAAAGTGTTTTAAAGAGCAATGGAAAATGCGAAATAACCGGTGTAAGTTTTTATTATAACCGTGTATTTATTATAGTTTTCTCTAAAGAAGCCATATACATATATGCACATGTTGCAAAACTATAATCTATCTGCACGCTTGAATATTTGTACGAATAAAAAAAGTCATTTGGCACGGATATTCACAACGCGGCATCGTTTGTTATTTTGATGCCAGGAATTTGTTGACTTTTATATGAAGAACTATATCTCTGGCCACTGCAACTCTGTCGATTATCCAGTCCATATCGCAAATGTTAATGTTAAAGAATCTTATGTCCTAATAATTGAATATGGTCGTAAATATATATAACAATAAAGTATAACTTATACGTATAGATATAATAAATACGTAGAATAAAGAAACAGCCTGTGTTTTGTATATACAAGTGAAACTTATTAGTGCTGATATAATAGTAATGATTTATTGAAGAATACTATATAACATATACAGTCCTCACCAAACTTTTTGACCGTTCTCAACGTAGTTGCGAAAAACATAAACTGACAACAACTACAAGTAGGGCCTCGATATTTCGAACACTCAAAATTTTCACCTTGTTCAGATTATAGTATATTAAAAGGCGTTTATTGAAATTAAACAACTTATTTATAATTGAAAGCGTACGCCCATTTTGATCATTAAGTATTATTACACGTTTAAAAAACCTAGAATAGTAATTTGACGAGTGGAGCTTAATGAACAAAGAAAATGCTTTATCCTTCAATTCACGCAATTTTTCTTTCTGAAACTGATACCTTCTTGGTCCTCCCACTCTAAGCATTCATTTAATGCAGTCACAACTCATGAGCACGTGGAATCGTTGCAGTTGCTTCCGATTCCTCAAATACTTCTTTGTTTTTGTCAGCAGTCTTCTTTTGTATTTGTCTTATTATGTCTTCATCAGTTAATGTCTTCTGACTGAATATTGAATGAATGAATTCTTTATTGCACTTTTGATTTGTACACTAGCAAGGTTAATGCCATAAGGCATTTTCTTCCAGCTAACCAGCGGTATTGATGTTACGCAAAAACTTTTGTAGGTAGTGCCTATATAAACAAATCAGAAGAAAATAAATATATCGTTACACTAATCACGCATAGGGTCGATGCAGTCAGGATTGCCAATGAACACTTCGTTGATACTGTCACTATTCATTTGGCCAGAGCTTCGCCTTACAATAACTTCCACATAGGAATGCGTGCAGATCAGCGACATCTTGCCCTTTATATGCCCACCAATGTAGTCTCACACCGGAGTGAATAATGAACAGCCGATAACTTCCGCCAATAGCGTTCGAGGTCATAAGTAACACCCCCGATAAAGTCAATAGCGCGGTATCGCAGGTCAATAGTGGTTCCCCGGGTGGCGTCGTAGTCTCGCCCATAGCGGTACCGGACGTAGACATTAACAATATACATGTATACAATATTGTAATAAAATAAATACATATATAACATAAATATACACACATACATAATTACTTACATACAGTCATTGTTTGATAAAAAAATTGTTAATCTCTTCTGAAAGAAGTCTGTCTAGCACTGAAAGCGAATGAACACTGAATGGCACTGCGATGCTCTTTGAGACAGCGGCGTGCGCGAGCGGTAGGCTCTTTCGGCTTATCAAAGCCCTATTGTACGTATTATAAGTGTTATTGACTACGTCTGGTAGCGTCGGTAGCGCTACGACACACCCGAGTTGCGAGACTACAACGCAACCGGAAAATTAACACTAGCGCCACCATATTAGAGATATATTAATTCTTTACATAAACAATAATGATTATATAGAATTAATGTTATTGATTTGAATATCAGAACTCATTTTTGTTTCACGATTCCGATATCTTTGTATGCCAACTTCACAGACATGAAGCTCTGCCCTAAATAATCATAGTGCCTACAGAGTGTTAGTTGGTTTCACTGACCGGACTATACGTATTTTTGTAACATAAGTATAATATCGAGTCAATTGAAGTAAATGCCAGTTTTAAATACCTATAATAATATTTTAACTTTCGTTTGTATTAAACTCTTGATTATATTACGCATAAGCCCGAATTTATGGTCATATCCAGAGCGAGCAAAAATATTGACGCAAACTGTACATAGGTCATTTCCATATCAAAGTTTTTTAATTCGTTTTATCACAAAGTTGATTATTGTACATGTGTGTCGCAATACTGGAATTTCGGCTTCCATATATTATCGTGAATTTTGGCAAACATTACTGAATAATTTAGTTTATGTTCAAAAATACGAGATTATGTTAAGTCATATCCAACTCAGAATATTTAGAAATCTCATCAGTGTATTAAAAAATGAAACAATTTTTTATTTCTTATATTCCACCACAATTTAACCTAACAAGTAACACAGCTGTTAAAGATGGTAAAGTCTTTAACCTAGAAACGGGGCTGGATCTTATATGTAGCTATCAGAAGACACCGATAGGAGCTGTACAATAGATTTTCAACATAAAGATGATAAGTTTGGCACACAAGCTTTAGAAAATGATTTTTACTATGTCACTATACAGTCACTATTTACCTAACGTAGAATATTCAAAGAAATAGCGTACGTAAAAGATATACACCAGTTCTTTTACAGAAACAAGAATGTTATTTATTGCTAATAAATTAAAGGTTCATCTTTGCAATAAACATTCGTAACCAACCCCATTCGAATGAAGTTGTAATTGAGAGATTTAATGCGATCCGTCGCGTGATAAGTGACCGTGCATAATGCTTCGACATTCAACCAGAACATTAGAAGTATTAAAAGAATAAATTATCTGGATTTATAATGCTATCATTGGAACGAAATGAGGTCTTTATTTAGTTTAATGCAGTCGTAATCGATATGGTTTTTAATCGACATTTGAAACCTTTATTAGCGTCTTTTATGTTATCGAAAGTCATCTAAATACAAAATCTACGTGGTTTTTATTAAATTATTACAATTCTTTTGTTAAATTGAGTTAGAACACTTTTTTATGGTTATAAACTTTAGTTCGATATTATTCTTTTATTTACTTATGGGCAATTAACGGGTACAACGTATTTCAAATATTCCAAGGTTGCTTCTTAGCTACAAATTATTAGAATAAACCTAAAGACTTTAAATTTTAAAGCGTTTGATTTCAGTAACATTAGAAATCAATTTTATAAGGTTATTGAAAATGTGTTGGTCAATTATTAATGCATTTGCAAAATAATATATGATAGATGGTTTTCGGTAGATTAGAGACCATCCGTAGCAATAGCAAAAGAAGTATGGTTGCATCACCATATATATGTTCGGCTATCTTTTGCTTCATATGTTCTTGTGTTGGATTAATAATTTACTTGAGTTACGATCGTATGTGGACTGAGATGAAACAATCCTAAGCTTAGAGAAGGTGTGTATGAATTTCGGTAAAGAAATCACTTGTAGTTAGTTGATGGTAGATTTTCAACATAAGAGTTGTAGCTAGCTGGGGAAGACAAAAAATGCACTACCGCCACGCAATAGTTTTAACAAAATGTTTTCCTTCCTCGAATTTATCCTCCGCATCCGAATAATTCCGCGATTTGAAGAAGCCTTCCTTTGTGAGTGAATCAGGTAAAAACTACTGGTTAGATCTCGATCAGATATTATTAGTATCAAATCTTAGACACTTGCCGTGTTATTACAAAAAAGTTCAATACGTATTAAATACTTGGTTTAAAAAAGTTTACTAATAAATGCACCGCGCTCGCCCGAGGCAAGTTCGCGTTATCCTTTTTCACAAGTCTAACCTTTTTTTTTTTTTTACGTGGAGAACCCTCTTAAATATTCCAAGGTTGCTTCTTAGCTACAAATTATTAGAATAAACCTAAAGACTTTAAATTTTAAAGCGTTTGATTTCAGTAACATTAGAAATCAATTTTATAAGGTTATTGAAAATGTGTTGGTCAATTATTAATGCATTTGCAAAATAATATATGATAGATGGTTTTCGGTAGATTAGAGACCATCCGTAGCAATAGCAAAAGAAGTATGGTTGCATCACCATATATATGTTCGGCTATCTTTTGCTTCATATGTTCTTGTGTTGGATTAATAATTTACTTGAGTTACGATCGTATGTGGACTGAGATGAAACAATCCTAAGCTTAGAGAAGGTGTGTATGAATTTCGGTAAAGAAATCACTTGTAGTTAGTTGATGGTAGATTTTCAACATAAGAGTTGTAGCTAGCTGGGGAAGACAAAAAATGCACTACCGCCACGCAATAGTTTTAACAAAATGTTTTCCTTCCTCGAATTTATCCTCCGCATCCGAATAATTCCGCGATTTGAAGAAGCCTTCCTTTGTGAGTGAATCAGGCAAAAACTACTTGTTAGATTTCGATCAGATATTATTAGTATCAAATCTTAGACACTTGCCGTGTTATTACAAAAATGTTAAATACGTATTAAATACTTGGTTTAAAAAGCTTTACTAATAAATGCACTGCGCTCGTCCAAGGCAAGTTCGCGTTATCCTTTTTCACAAGTCTAACTTAACGTAACCAAAGTGGGACAAAAGAGCAAGATGGCGAACATTCAGCGACCGCGGTGCAATTAATATGAGACCTTTTTAAAGCCAGGGTTCAATACGTATTTAACTTTTTTGTAATAACACCGTTGATATTTATTTTATATTATCAAAACTTTTAGAAACACTACGCGTTCAACGATGTGTCTTTTTATATTTCTCCAATAGTATCAGATCATACTAACATTCCTTCGTCGTCTTTTTTTTTCAATCTGACTACGCTATTGACCAAGCAAGGTCTTAACAGCTTCACCGGACTACTAAGGCGAGCGCTTAAGGCACTCAGCCGATTTTATTTTGACAACTAGCTCAAGGGTGCGCGGCACACCTCGGCTTTGGCTGTTGCCTGATACAAGCGATTCGCGACCTATCTGAGCTAACCTAAGCTAAGCTAACTATTCATACATATATGAGTTGTTGAAACATATATGTGTACTAAGCATACATACCTCAACAACTCTTATATATATTTCGTATCGGATAATATTCTAAACTATTTCAGTTTGATAAGGGGAAAAAAATAAAATCCTTCCAATTGTATGTGTAAGCATGTATGCGTGCACGGGTGTGGAGGTGATATGTGTAATGTTGTCGCAGTGATGTAAGGTTTTGAGTCACTGTATCGCGCGAGCAGCGTACTCAAGGGCTCCACGCCGAGGGAACGGACTTAGGCTTGAGCCGCTGCCAAAGGGGGCCTAGTCTGGTGTGCGGGAGCGAAATTTACCCCCAGACCACGGCGGCGTGGGCGTGAGCACGCTCTGTTTGGAGAGACAGGCTGGTACTGATCGTTCACTGCCGTTATTTTATTGGGAGGGTCGGTAATTGCATCGTTGTCGCTTCAAAGGTATGTAAAAATTAAGTTTCATAAATACAATAACGTTTTTATATAACGAACAAACTTTATTTGGCGTCTCAACTCGTATCAAAAGTACTCTATTTTCTTTCCCACATCCGTGACGATCTGTCTGAGTGTGCTGCGTGGGAGGAGCAACGTCGCGCTCTTTCTGCGATGGTAGGGCAAGATCTCTCACTGCCGAGCTTGGTTGCGACCATGCTCGGTAGTGAGGATAACTGGAATGCAATGGCCTCCTTCTGCGAGGAAGTCGTCTCGCAGAAGGAGGTGGCGGAGAGGGTCCGTGAGCAAGACCCTCAAAGTAGCCGTCTCCGCCAACGGGGTACTGTAGGCCGCTGTAACCGGACCAGGGAAGATGGGTCGGGGGCCCACCTTCCCATTGCACAGGTCCGGCGGACGGAGGAGATGGCCGGTGTGTACACGGCTGTCTCCCAACAAGACGGGGCCCGGCGGTGGCGCTCTCGCTGCTGGGCCAACCGCTGGGGAAGCACGATGAAGTCTATAGAGATCTCGGGCCGCCCCAACTATAGCGGAAGACGTATACCGTGGGGTTTTAGTCCGTGCGAGTCAGACATAACCCACCCTCTCCTCCGAGAGGTGTATTCATAAGGGACTTCCTCACGCTAAAAAAAAAGTTCAGATAAGTCGCGAATTGCATGTATCAGGCAACAGCCCAAGCCGAGGTGTGCCATGCACCGTGTGCCTTAAGCGCTCGCCTTAGTAGTCCGGTGAAGCTGTTAATACCTTGGTAGGTCAATAGCGTAGTCAATTCGAAAAAAAAAACTTTCAATGGTTGCGTATATATGAAAACTTTTAACACGTGTTCGTGTCGACACAAAAAAAAACACATGAACACGAAATTTTATTTTAATCTAGCAAGTTTAATTTCAAAATGACCAGTAACATAAAAGTTTAATTATGTCATGGTTTAACACGAGTAAAGCGAATTCAGTGGCCCGCGAGGAATTGTAATTCGTATCACGTTACAAACAGCTCGTGGCCTGTCAAAGGTCGACCTTAGTCCCTAACTTAATTTCCTCCGAAGATATACAAACAAATGTAGTTAAATGTATATAAAGGTATAGGTGAATGTCAAATCATACATTAACTGAACGGGTGAAGATAGTTTGTATTCGTTAGTTCTCTTATAGATATTTTGTGATGTGATAATGTCTTAAAATCGATAAACGCCGGATGCACGCACGAACAAGTGTCACGTTCCGCCTGATCCGACCGCGCAAGTGAGAGCGCGCGATAGAGAGACGCGATCGGCTTAAGGGTTCGGCTTGTTATTAACAAGATATGTCATCTATACGATGCGACACCGTGATAGCATTGTATTTGATCTATAAACTAACAGCATTTGTTAAATCGCCCTAAACGCCACACAGTAACTGGATTATTGTTTATTCTCAAAACTTTTTTTTTTATAATAGCACGGCAAAATGACTGCACTGTGCCTGATGGTAAGCACAGTACAATCCACAAACAATGGCGACCACCGAGTAACACACTATCCATCGCCGGTTGCCGCCGTCATGCCGGCCTGCAAAAAGCTGGATATGCACAGGCTGATCTCGAAACGCGACCCGCAGAAGCGAATCACTATGACGGGCTTTTTCGCCATATACATGGTGGTTGCGACCCAGTCAGGCTGTAGAACCCTATCACCCCGCTATCGCTATTGCCTCGTTCGTCATTCAGCAGGGTGCACCACGTGCAGGTGAGGTTGACTTGGGTGTCTCAAGTCTGAGATGTTATTCGACACCCTTTACACCCCAAAAATACGTTTATGGTCTAATATATTATTAGAAAGACCGCTTCCATCTTCAAAATTACTATTAAGTCACCCGCTGTAATTTCAGCTTTCTGCAAGTTCAATTCCCGTCAAAATTGGTCTAGCTGTTTCGGAGATTACCTGGAATAAACAGACAGATCGATAAAAATTGCATTTTTGTTATCAGTATCGTGTATACTTTCATACCCAATCAGTAAAAAAAATGGTATTTTGATTTTGACAGACACATCGTTTTTACTATATGTATAGAAGATTAGGCAAATCAATAATATAACTAGCTGCTCACTTCAGCTTGGTACAACTATATTAACGAAGAAAATGTCACCAAATTTTCAATTTACAGTACGACCATGTAATTAAATAAAATGGCAACAGAATAACTGCACGTCAATCTATCAATATTAGTTCCTTCTGTTTTCTGTCTCACTCACTCACTCGAGATTCGGTTCAATTCAGATTTTTTAACCCAAATTTGTCATTTTACTTCTTCAATCACCAATAACTAGATAACGGGTCGGCGCGAAAAATACGTCTCGGTAAATAAGAGCTCACTTGAAATGTGTGCCCTTATTTTGTTTAGTTTGTTTGAAACAAAGCCAATGTAAGCCCGTTTCACATGCCGCAGTGTATTCAAAAGATGCAAAAATAATACCCGAAAATGCAATTTAACCGCCGGAGTATCTTACTTTCGCTAAATACATGTTGAATAAGTTATATTTTAAGCTTTAAACTAACTAATAATATCAAATTTCAAACAAAATTACCGATTTTAAACCTGTGATATAAATGTTTGGCCTCACCAGACCTAAACACGCATAATAACGCGAAAACGTATTTTATTCATTACGTGTTAAGGTTGAATTCACACTAAATGTTGTTTATGTTATCTTTTCATTTGTGAGGGGTAAATTATTACTTTGGTCGTTTTATCGCAAGTATTAGATAATATTTTGAACATTTGTGACTTTATTACAAGGTGTTATGGTTGTAATTAGGTTGAACTTAAAATAGGTTTAACACTTTTTTCTCCTTTTCTTAGTAAACAAATAGCTACACATAAGTATATATTTATGCGGATGGCTTTTAGCTTCGATTTGTACGTGACCCTTTATCTAGAGTTATTGTTGATCGAAGTTTTACTTACAATCTTTCAATAATTTTCTCTCATACAAATCTTGTCCTGACAATTAGACACACAATAAAAACTAATTAGCCAATAAGTGCCAAAAAAAATATGAAAATTAAACCTCTAAGTTAGTCAAAAAAGGGATGATAGTTTGTAATCCGACATCTTTGAATTTTGAGAATATTGATATTTATAAATTCAGTTAAAAAGTAAAAAACAAGATTTTCATAGTTTTTCCAAATTAAATAAATATCTTATGTAATCCTTTATGAAGATACTAATGCAGACAAAGCCGCGGGCGGATTTTAGTAAATTGTAAAGGATGTCTGTACAGGAATTTTACAGTATAATCTTTATTTCCGCGGTAGCTTCTTATGAAGCTTTTTTTATTACCATATGGTTCTTATTAGGGCTTTTACGAAATGAATGTCATGTGATTTATTTACTTCAGTAGCAGAGAAATGTGTTTACCTTGACGATGTGACGATAGACGACACAGACGCGGAAATAGCGAGACGTATCGACAAGCAGCTGCCACCACGCGAGATATAATTAGATATTTAATAGTCATTTCACGCACAATATCTGTCGCATGTCGCGATTCAATAAGCCGTTTGATTGAATACTGTGAACACATGAATATATCATGTATTTTTGTGTTATATTACATGTCATAATCAATAAATTATAACGTATATGTGGCTATTTTAACAAAATATATTTTAAATGCATTTTCGAGTGGTTTCGCAAGAGCTTTCTATGCAGTAATATCCATTTTATAAGATAAACTACCTATCAACGTCCGCTTGTTCGTGTCTTTAGTTCTTCTGAACTACGCAACGGATTTTTATACAGTTTTCACTAGCAATAGAGTCTCCTCCGGAATGCCTATATATATACGTACATGTATAGAAAGTAGAGAATAAATAGTCTGTATTGAGCGATGTAATAACGTCGAACGAATAATTTTTCAGACGCGTTTCGAACGCTGGATTATTTTAATGACATACATCGATATAATATACTATGGAATTGTATATTTCATAATTACTACTCAAAAGTTCTAAAAACCACTCATAGTAACTTTTTTGTTTAATAAAAAATGGTGCTTTATTTGTGAAGGTGTTTTGACAAATACAGTATTAATTTTTCTCCAATGAAATATCTTAGTTACCTTCGGAATTTAATGTGACCGATAATATTTTTTACAGGATATATTTTCAATGAATACCTTAGAAAATATCAGAGATAAAAAATTACGCCTAAAGACAAAAAAAGTTTTTTGATATTTGGTTGAAGAAGCGTTACTTTGCGGAAATCCGTCCCTTATAATATTACAAAAAGAAATTGTTTTTGTCATTAAACTTAATATTAAGGTGTAAAAAATTAATTGCATAGTATGTGTCTAAATCATTAGGACACTTACGATGCCATAATAAAATACTATATTATTCCCGTACGAAGTCGAGACGGGTTGTTAGTGCATTATAATTTTAAATTAATCGTGTAATACGAAATAAGGTAAAAAGTTTGACTGTAATTTATTTCATTTAAATTGTCTAATAAGATTGAATTCTGTTTTCAATTATTTTTTTTTCCAAACCTTTACTAATATTATAAATGTGAATGTAAGTATGTTGTGTGTTTGTTTGTCATGCTTTCACTAACTACTACATCGAATGATATGAAATTTTGCATACACGTTGTTGGCGGTATATAGGGGCACATGCATTCATACAGAAGAAATGAACTGTTCCCGAAAGACATACCACATTAGAATTAACACGTGTGAAGCTGGGGGCAAAAGCTAGTTGTAATATATTCGTAGACATCGCTGAAGTTAAACTAAGAGAAGAAGTATATTTGTTATTTTTTTACAGAGATCTGATGTCCACAAAAGGGCAAAGTTTATCTATTTTAAGTTAGGGAAAGTGATTAACATCTCGAAGAATCCATTAACCGTTTTGTGATATAATTACATAGTGTATGCCATACGTACAACGTCGGTAAATGGAAACCTACATTCGACCTCTTACAAATGGTAAGATCCTCTAGTATCCTAATTATAATTAGTGGAGAAATAATGGACCACATTTATTTGCTCTTAGTACTCTATTAGCGAAAAAGGTTCCACAATCTCTAGTTTCCTCACGTATTTCGCTGTAAAATATGGTAGGACGTAATGTTTTGTGTCTACGGAATTTTAAAGAATTCTTTTATACTTTATTTATTGCAACTTTGACGTGATTTATAATTGTAAGTATTGCAAAATAATAGTAAGAATGTAGTTGTTCGAGGTAGTCCTGAAAATATTGAATTCTTTTCTTATATACAGGGTTGTTTTAGTAAGGATTTTTTGATACCCATATGTTATACTGTCTATAGGCTTTCTTTTATTACTTTTTGTTGTAATATGTAGTTCAGTTACAGTAAAATGGATATCTACCTACTACCTACTACTACTATATACCGGGTGAAATGTTAAAAGCTCGAAGTATTCATGGCCACATTTAACATATAAAATAATAACATCAAAACAAATATCAATAGAAAACCAAGAAAACCTAAGTTAAAGTTTGTTCTAAGACTTTCAAAAGTATAAACACAATCGTAATAAGACTAGGTGCAATGACCGGTGTCGAAAGGTACAATGGGTGACAATATCTATATATATAATATCTCTCGATAATAAAACGGACAATAAACCCTGTTGTTTTGTTCCTGACGTTTCCACGTCCCTTTCAAGTGAAAGTGAAATAAATCACTCGACGTTCATTATCACTGTACTTTAACATAGACGCGTAGAAAATGTGTATAATTTTTGTATTTTTATACTTTGTATTTAAACATGTGATGGGTTACACAAGCTCAATACAAAATATTAATATTACATTTCCACTGGCCGTTATACAACGCGTCTCTAGTCAGCGTCAGCGTAATACATCACGAGCGTGTCGAGGTAATTAGTGATGAGACCCATAACTTTTTCTCGTAACAATAATCGCTTAACGCGGCTAAGTAAGTTTTCACTTCAAAAAGAAAATCGGTTGATTAAAGGAGGATAAAATTATAGTAAACTATTTTATCTTCCTCTATTTATATATAGATAAATAGAAGATATATTTATCGGGAATCTCAAGCTATAAACTAATAATATAGCGGATAGAAAACAATGAATTCGCAGTGCGATACTTCCTTAAGGAATTTTATTAGCTCTCTGACAGCTGTGTGGGGGATAAAACGTTTATAGGACATTTACTGTGATACAATGAGAATTATTGGTTCCCTTTTATTAACACCACTCGGGTCTCAGTTGTTTTATGGTTAACTGTATCACTCGAGTCTAGTTACGAAGGTTTGAAAAAATTAGGCAAATGAAGTTCGCCCCTTTTAATTCAATTAATAAGTCTTTGTCATTTAAAAGACAATTTTGTTTTAAGTTTATAGGTCTATGTTTATTGATGAGACAGATTTAACGTTTCTTTTTAGTATTTTATAGGCTTTAGAGTTTAACAGCAATGTTACTTGATGTTAAAATTGTAGGTGGTAGAGCTACGCTGAAGCTATTACTGGTTTCAGCATGAATGGGTCGGCTCGCCCGGAGTAGTACCACCCTCTCACAGTAAACCGACGTGAAGTAACAGTGCTTACATTGTTGTGTTTTGTTTGGTCAGTGAGAGCTTACAACGACGATAATTACAATTATAAATACCGTCAAAGTTGCTATAAATTAAGTATTCTTTAAAATTCCGTAGACACAAAACATAATGTCCTACCATATATTACAGAGAAATACGTGAGGAAACTCCAGATTGATTAACCTTTTTCGCTAATAGAGTACTAAGAGAAAATAAATGTAGTCCATTATTTCTCCACTAATTATAATTAGGATACCCCACATCCCCTCCCCTTTCCTCCACTCCTCCTTCCCCCAAACATAGACTGGCAATGTACTTGCGACTTCCCTGGTGCAAGTGTCTATGGACGGTGGTGATCACTTAACATCAGGTGACCCACCAGTTTGTTTGCCTCCTATGATATAAAAACAAAAAATGTGGTGCAAGATGTTTTAGATGCTAAACCTAACGCCGTTGATTCTCAGGTACAGCTGCGGGGAAACATTTATATGGGCTTGGCGGCAGATTTTCAAATTGAGGGTGGTAGCTAGGTGGGCCTATTTTTTTTTTTTTTATGTCATTAGTGGCAAACGAACAGGTGGGTCACCTGTTGTTAAGTGATCACCACCGTCCATGGACACTAACAACACCAGAGGAGTTGCAAGTGCGTTACCACCCTTTGGGTGAAGGGATTAGGGGTGGGAGAGGGAGAGGAGAAGAGGGGAGGGGAGGTGGGCCTCCGGCGCTCTCACTGACCGAACGAAACGCAACAATGCAAGCACTGTTACTTCACGTCGGTTTTCTATGAGAGGGTGGTACTCCCCCGGGCGAGCCGACCCATTCATGTTGAAACCAGTAATAGCTTCAGCGTAGCTCTACCACCATTAGAAAAAAATTAGAAAAGAAAAAGTTTTTCTTAAAGCTCGTGCTTATTCGCAAGTAATCTATTCTATATCGATCGTTTTTTGTTTTTTTCAGTGGTGTAGATCATTGCAATTCTGTTTATAAGTCAATCAATATACACTAAGTATAATTCCAGCACTAGTGGCATGCCTAGGTGTAGCCAGTTCCGCTATCACGCGAAGTATATCCAGTAATCAAATGGGCAGGCATCGTGTCTTGATTGGTTTTCTATTAATGCACATGGTGAGAAACCCATCACAGTGACTCATTTCGATATATACGTGTGCATTTGTGAATCATGCAATTTCGATTGTAGCTTAGAATAGTTTAGCTAGGTCATACGGGATTTCTCAGGTAACAGCCCAAGCCGAGGTGTGCCGTGCACCCTTGAGCTTGTTACCTAAAAATAAAATCGGCTGAGTGCCTTAAGCGCTCGTCTTAGTAGTCCGGTGAAGCTGTACAGGCATCCTAGGCCATTAGCCTAGTCAGTTCGAAAAAAAAACATCACAGTGATGATTAAATTTTAGTTTGTCACGCTTGGAGATAGGTTTTATTTTATACACTTCGAACGTTCAAGCTGTTTGTCTGGCGGGCTTTCACAGCTTCATTTGACTGTTTTTGGCAAGCGATTAAGGCACTTAGCTAAATGGCACCAAAGTGGCGATCTGAGTTTATATAGGCAAGAACTACATACGCGACTTACTTTGAAGAGTCGGAGAAGTACGATAGAGTTACGCCAATAGACGAGAAGTCATACGATGATATGGTATCAACGACCGAGGATGGATTGCCTATTTCTCGTTAACCGCCATTATTCGGATTTCACTGTACTATATATACTTAACGTCAAGCATAGTGCAGTGGCTATGTCATTATACTATAAGAATGACCTCCATGTGAATACATTCATATTTAGACGGGTCGATAAAAACTGCACCCTCTATAATACGAGCGACTTATAGGACAGGGTTACATCACGTAATATCTTATGGGTCTGATACATTCATACGTTTGTAATCTATACTAATATTATAAAGAGGTAGAGTTTGTGAGTTTGTGACGTCGTAAGGGGTAATCTCAGGAACTACTGGTCCGATCTGGAAAATTCTTTCAGTGTTATATAGCTCATTTATCAGGGAAGGTTATAGGCTATATATCATCACGCTAAGACACATAGGAGCGGAGCAGCAATGAAGAATGTTGCAAAATCGGGGTATTTTTTCCTTTTCAGAGCTTCCGCTGCGTCTTAGCGCAAAATAACCATTCCACGTTTACGTATTACCGCCCAACGAAGTGGGCACAGGTCGGCTAGTAGAAATATATATTGAAACTTAATTTAGTGGAATTCCTTCCAATATCGAATCTGTATAATGTCTATTTAGAATATTGTGAAAATTTGTTTCGATTTCTAGTACTGTATCTTCTGTAGTCTTTGTCATTAGAGTTATAATGTCTTTCTTCAAGTTATGTACTTGCATTATGACGTGCCAATGGTCCAAATGATTTACATACATGTAGAATCCTCCCTAAACTCTTTGACCGCTCTTTTATTGGGTTCAGCATGAATGGGTCGGCTCGCCCGGGGTAGTACCACCCTCTCATAGAAAACCGACGTGAAACAGTGCTTGCATCATTGCGCTTCGTTCGGTCAGTGAGGGCGCCGGAGGCCCACTTCCCTTTCCCCCCTCCCCGTCCCATTTCCCCGCTCCCCCCCAAACACAGGCTGGCATCGCACTCGCGACTCTCCTGATGTTGCAAGTGTCTATGGACGGTGGTGTTCACTTCACATCAGGTAACCCGCCTGTTAGTTTGGCTTCTATGATATAAAAAAAATAGGACAAGACAACTTAAGACTAAATAAATGCCAATTTTAGATTGATTTTTTTTATTAATTGTGCGATATACAATTATTTACTATATTATTTTGATGTACCACACAAGCTTAAGCCAGCGGTAAATATCGGTAGTTGAAGCAATAATTAAAACAGGAAAAGTATTGTTTGCTACTCGATACTTGGAATTTTTTGTATGTTTTTACGTTTATTGCTTCTCTCGTTGATTATTATTCGTGTCAATGATGACTACTGATATTCGAATGTTGGATAATGTTTGTTTGAATTTACACGTTAAACAGGTGCATTACACATACATTGTACTGACAGTGTGTTGATTTAGGATAACTGTTAAAAGATACTAAAGAACATATACGATTTAGTATATTTATTTAAATCAGTGTTTAGATTATTTAAGTTTTGTATTATTATTAGTTATTTTACTGATATATTATGATTTACGAAAAGTATTAAAGATATGTTCATGGGCTATCGAATTATAATTGACTACCCGACCCGTGCCCACTTCGTTGGGCGGTAATAGGCATTATCAAGCTACAACTTTTCTCTAGAACTCAATATATATCTCATAATTAAGGCAGCGTTCGTAAGAAACGTTTTCGTTCGACCATTTTTCTCTGACTCCCCAGATATTACCCCCTACAACCTCAAAAACTTTACCTCTTTATATTATTAGTATAGATTATAGATAATATAATTAGTTAATAGCTTCTGCCCGCGACTTCGCACGTGTGGAATAGTTATTTTGGGCTAAGAAGCAGCGGAAGCTCTCAAAAAGGATTTTTATGGTGGTAGAGCCACGCTGAAACTATTACTGGTTTCAGCATGAATGGGTTGGCTCGTCCGGGGTAGTACCCATAGAAAACCGACGTGAAGTAACAGTGCTTGCATTGTTGCGTTTCGTTTGGTCAGTGAGAGCGCCGGAGGTCCACCTCCCCTCCCCTCTCCTCTACCTCTCCCTCCTCTAACCCTTCCCCCAAAGGGTGGCAACGCACTAGCACCTCTGGTGTTGTTAGTGTCCATGGACGGTGGTGATCACTTAACATAAGGTGACCCAATTGTTCGTTTGCCAAAAAAAATGACAAAAAAAAACCCCGATTTTAAAATATTTTTCGTTGTTGCTCCGCTCCTATTGGTCTTAGCGTGATGATATGTAGCCTATGACACTAATATACAACGTGGCCTAACATTGGTAAAAGAATTTTCAACGTCACAAACTTTACCACTTTATAATATTAGTGTATAGATTATAGCCCCTGCCCGCGACTCCGTCTTCATAGTAATAGTTACTACTCGAGGCTAACGCTGACACACAGCAGAAGCTCTCGAAAAAAAACATCTCGATTTTGAAGTATTTTTCATCTATGCTCCGCTCCTATTGGCCTTAGCGTCATGATAGCCTATAACCATTCTCGATGAATGAGCTATATAACACTGAAAGAATCGGACCAGTAGTTCCTGAGATTACCCCTTACAACGTCACAAATTTACAAACTCACGTCACAAACTTTACCTCTTTATAATATTAGTCTTCTTCTATACGTCTTCTTCTTAAAGAAAATGAAAATTTTCTTATAGATGCGGAAACTTGTAAATGGCCTTCGTTTATGTTTAAATATGTAATGTATTTTTTTGTCTCGCTGTAAGTTTCCCTAAGAATTTAAAATAAAAATAGTCTGGTGAGTTTTTGCTAATGTTCCCCGCAAGCTATCATCCTCAGTTTGAAAATCTATGGCTAAACTTTAGGTGTGTTCTGGAAGCTATTTCTCAGATCTTCTCTCTAGACTTAACGTGTAAACTCGGCATCACCATCAAGTGATACTGTGGTCGAAATAAAAATAAACATTGATGTATTACATTACTTCATTTGAGTTTGTATTTCATTGAGATGTTTCACGCGTTACTATCCAAACCTAGTAGTGTTGAAGCACTGAACCTATTTAGGTTTTTGAGTCATTAGTGACTAATTTAGTAATCTCTTTTATTTATGTTATCTAACCTGTAAATTAAGTTAAGGTTACTGTGAGGCTGATATAGCCATAAAAACTATTAAATAAATTTAAAATAAATTATTAATACCATGAAAGTTGGCACACAATTTTTTTTATTGCAAGAATTTTTATTTTCGTCATTTATCTATAAAAGAATAACTGATTGACTGACTAGACTAGAGCCATGTAATTTTGTATGCAGATTCATAGTAGGTGAGCGAATTAAGGAAGGATTTTTCAAATTCAACTCTTTTTTTTTAACGTGGGGAAATCCCTTATGGATACGCCACCCTCCCGGGGGAGAGGGTGGGTTATGTCCGACTCGCACAGACTAAAACCCCACGTTGTACCGACAGACCGTTATGTGGAGGCGGCAAGGGATCGTTCAAGCTAATCAACCTTGTAGAGCCGCCCCCACGGCCCGTCCGGCGGAAGGTGGCCGCCGGGCTCCTACCTATAGAGGGACAGACCGTGTACACACCGACTGCCCCCCCCTCGTCCGCCAGACCTTTGGCTCAGAGGCCCATCCCCTCTTCAAATTCAACCACTAAGATAATAAAAAGACGCTGAAAATTATATGAAAATGCATCATTATTGAACTCAGATATATTAATATTGGTATTTAATAATTTGTTTGAAAAGTGAAAAATATTTGTTGCATAGTTTTTTCATATGAAATAAGCATTTTATAAAGACTTTAATAAAGACGCAAATGTAGACACTAAGTTCCGGACGGCTGCTAGTTTTATTGGTATTTTATTTTATATTGAAATTTAAAACGGACGAAGTCATGAGCGGTTTCATATTACGTATGCTTTAGGTATCTTCTTACTCTTATTAAAACGCCTGACATTT
>MU161324.1:31965-45276 GCA_015888305.1 Antheraea pernyi | reverse complement strand
ACCACCCAATATTCACTCCTACTTTGTTAGTATTGTAGGTGTATGTACACAATATAGAGACAACTAAGGCAAGATTATTTATAAAATATAAAGACCACTACATGGCATTCCAAGATCCCGCCAAAAACTCGTTTTATAAACGGGTGTTTATAAGAGTAAACAAGTTTTAACTTTACATATAAAGATAATGCATTATGATTATGGAACTAGAGATGGCGATTCTTCGCAAAATAGTCGATTTCTTAATCGATCCAAATCGTGGACTGTCGAATCGATTCATGAAAAAGTCGTGGTCTAAAGAATCGATTATTTAAAAATCGATCTTTAAAATGTTTTTTTTTAGCCTTGCTTGTGAAAAATTTAAGCACGTTGAGCACTTATTTGGGTTAACAAAAAGCGTGAAACTCGCGTCATCGTCACCGAACGCTTTCCATGAGATATATGTATACTGCGTGTATATGTATATAGATATACCTCCGTGCCTTATTAGTATACGACGCGACGCGACGCGGCAGGCTTCATTTACAGATATATATACACTAGCTTCTGCCCGCGTTTTCGTCCGCGTAGAATAGTTATTTTGGGCTAAAACTATCACGCAGCGGAAGCTCTCAAAAGGAAAAAAATACCATTTTGAAACATTCTTCAAATATCCTATAGCCTTCCTCGATAAATGAGCTATCTAACACTGCAAGAATTTGTCAAATCATACCAGTAGTTCCTGAGTTTAGCGCGTTCAGCCAAACTAACAAACTTTATAATATTAGTATAGATGTATAGCTTTTAAATGATAAATACTGTAAATTTTAGATTTTTCTCGATTATGAGAAAAAATACGGACGATTCTCAGGATGAACGGAACAGAAAGAGAAAGACTAGTGACACGGCTGATGATGAAAACAACAAAAGGGAAGAAAGATTACAGAAAGGTAGAGAAAGGTCTAAACGATACAGAGACAAGAAAAGGTATGAGGACGCTGCTCTGATTGTTGGTGGCCTTACTGATGCCGATAAAGAAAAGCGAGAAGAAAAATTACGTTACCATAGAGAAAAGTCTAAACGATACAGAGAAAAGAAAAAGAATGAAGTCGCTATGGACGCTGCTCGTTCTTCTAGTGATCGTTTAAGTGAGTCTGCCAGTTCAAAAATGAAAAAGGACAGACAAAAGCAGAACTCTAAGCGGTATCGGGATAAAATGAGAACATCAAAATTTACTAACACCGTATATTTCTAACCGGAAGAATGTGTCACACAGCATAATGTAAAATTATCCTGGACATTCTTTTTTCAAATATACCAGGTGAAAGGTTCGACACTCGCATTATTCTAAGATATGACACTTCATAGTCATCTTTAACATCTATTCTTATCTATTACTTATTCTTAGACACTTATGAAGGTGGTAGAGCCACGCTGTAGCTATTACTAGTTTCAGCATGAATAGGTCGGCTCGTCCGGGGTAGTGCCACCCTCTCACAGAACACCGACGTGAAATAACAGTAATTGCATTGTTGCGTTTCGTTCGGTCAGCGAGAGCTCCGGAGGCCCACCTCCTTTCCCCCTTTCCCTTCCCCTTTCTCTTTTCCCTACCACTCCCCCATAATTTAGGCAATTTTAATTTATATCAGCTGTTAACCGTGGCTTCCCCCGTAGTGCTATCTCCAAAACAGTTGGACTGATCTTCACGAAACTGATGATAATGACGAAGCTGACCTTATAAAAAGTAATTTAGGCAATTTTAATTTATATCAGCTGTTAACCGTGGCTTCCCCCGTAGTGCTATCTCCAAAACAGTTGGACTGATCTTCACGAAACTGATGATAATGACGAAGCTGACCTTATAAAAAGTAATTTAGGCAATTTTAATTTATATCAGCTGTTAACCGTGGCTTCCCCCGTAGTGCTATCTCCAAAACAGTTGGACTGATCTTCACGAAACTGATGATAATGACGAAGCTGACCTTATAAAAAGTAATTTAGGCAATTTTAATTTATATCAGCTGTTAACCGTGGCTTCCCCCGTAGTGCTATCTCCAAAACAGTTGGACTGATCTTCACGAAACTGATGATAATGACGAAGCTGACCTTATAAAAAGTAATTTAGGCAATTTTAATTTATATCAGCTGTTAACCGTGGCTTCCCCCGTAGTGCTATCTCCAAAACAGTTGGACTGATCTTCACGAAACTGATGATAATGACGAAGCTGACCTTATAAAAAGTAATTTAGGCAATTTTAATTTATATCAGCTGTTAACCGTGGCTTCCCCCGTAGTGCTATCTCCAAAACAGTTGGACTGATCTTCACGAAACTGATGATAATGACGAAGCTGACCTTATAAAAAGTAATTTAGGCAATTTTAATTTATATCAGCTGTTAACCGTGGCTTCCCCCGTAGTGCTATCTCCAAAACAGTTGGACTGATCTTCACGAAACTGATGATAATGACGAAGCTGACCTTATAAAAAGTAATTTAGGCAATTTTAATTTATATCAGCTGTTAACCGTGGCTTCCCCCGTAGTGCTATCTCCAAAACAGTTGGACTGATCTTCACGAAACTGATGATAATGACGAAGCTGACCTTATAAAAAGTAATTTAGGCAATTTTAATTTATATCAGCTGTTAACCGTGGCTTCCCCCGTAGTGCTATCTCCAAAACAGTTGGACTGATCTTCACGAAACTGATGATAATGACGAAGCTGACCTTATAAAAAGTAATTTAGGCAATTTTAATTTATATCAGCTGTTAACCGTGGCTTCCCCCGTAGTGCTATCTCCAAAACAGTTGGACTGATCTTCACGAAACTGATGATAATGACGAAGCTGACCTTATAAAAAGTAATTTAGGCAATTTTAATTTATATCAGCTGTTAACCGTGGCTTCCCCCGTAGTGCTATCTCCAAAACAGTTGGACTGATCTTCACGAAACTGATGATAATGACGAAGCTGACCTTATAAAAAGTAATTTAGGCAATTTTAATTTATATCAGCTGTTAACCGTGGCTTCCCCCGTAGTGCTATCTCCAAAACAGTTGGACTGATCTTCACGAAACTGATGATAATGACGAAGCTGACCTTATAAAAAGTAATTTAGGCAATTTTAATTTATATCAGCTGTTAACCGTGGCTTCCCCCGTAGTGCTATCTCCAAAACAGTTGGACTGATCTTCACGAAACTGATGATAATGACGAAGCTGACCTTATAAAAAGTAATTTAGGCAATTTTAATTTATATCAGCTGTTAACCGTGGCTTCCCCCGTAGTGCTATCTCCAAAACAGTTGGACTGATCTTCACGAAACTGATGATAATGACGAAGCTGACCTTATAAAAAGTAATTTAGGCAATTTTAATTTATATCAGCTGTTAACCGTGGCTTCCCCCGTAGTGCTATCTCCAAAACAGTTGGACTGATCTTCACGAAACTGATGATAATGACGAAGCTGACCTTATAAAAAGTAATTTAGGCAATTTTAATTTATATCAGCTGTTAACCGTGGCTTCCCCCGTAGTGCTATCTCCAAAACAGTTGGACTGATCTTCACGAAACTGATGATAATGACGAAGCTGACCTTATAAAAAGTAATTTAGGCAATTTTAATTTATATCAGCTGTTAACCGTGGCTTCCCCCGTAGTGCTATCTCCAAAACAGTTGGACTGATCTTCACGAAACTGATGATAATGACGAAGCTGACCTTATAAAAAGTAATTTAGGCAATTTTAATTTATATCAGCTGTTAACCGTGGCTTCCCCCGTAGTGCTATCTCCAAAACAGTTGGACTGATCTTCACGAAACTGATGATAATGACGAAGCTGACCTTATAAAAAGTAATTTAGGCAATTTTAATTTATATCAGCTGTTAACCGTGGCTTCCCCCGTAGTGCTATCTCCAAAACAGTTGGACTGATCTTCACGAAACTGATGATAATGACGAAGCTGACCTTATAAAAAGTAATTTAGGCAATTTTAATTTATATCAGCTGTTAACCGTGGCTTCCCCCGTAGTGCTATCTCCAAAACAGTTGGACTGATCTTCACGAAACTGATGATAATGACGAAGCTGACCTTATAAAAAGTAATTTAGGCAATTTTAATTTATATCAGCTGTTAACCGTGGCTTCCCCCGTAGTGCTATCTCCAAAACAGTTGGACTGATCTTCACGAAACTGATGATAATGACGAAGCTGACCTTATAAAAAGTAATTTAGGCAATTTTAATTTATATCAGCTGTTAACCGTGGCTTCCCCCGTAGTGCTATCTCCAAAACAGTTGGACTGATCTTCACGAAACTGATGATAATGACGAAGCTGACCTTATAAAAAGTAATTTAGGCAATTTTAATTTATATCAGCTGTTAACCGTGGCTTCCCCCGTAGTGCTATCTCCAAAACAGTTGGACTGATCTTCACGAAACTGATGATAATGACGAAGCTGACCTTATAAAAAGTAATTTAGGCAATTTTAATTTATATCAGCTGTTAACCGTGGCTTCCCCCGTAGTGCTATCTCCAAAACAGTTGGACTGATCTTCACGAAACTGATGATAATGACGAAGCTGACCTTATAAAAAGTAATTTAGGCAATTTTAATTTATATCAGCTGTTAACCGTGGCTTCCCCCGTAGTGCTATCTCCAAAACAGTTGGACTGATCTTCACGAAACTGATGATAATGACGAAGCTGACCTTATAAAAAGTAATTTAGGCAATTTTAATTTATATCAGCTGTTAACCGTGGCTTCCCCCGTAGTGCTATCTCCAAAACAGTTGGACTGATCTTCACGAAACTGATGATAATGACGAAGCTGACCTTATAAAAAGTAATTTAGGCAATTTTAATTTATATCAGCTGTTAACCGTGGCTTCCCCCGTAGTGCTATCTCCAAAACAGTTGGACTGATCTTCACGAAACTGATGATAATGACGAAGCTGACCTTATAAAAAGTAATTTAGGCAATTTTAATTTATATCAGCTGTTAACCGTGGCTTCCCCCGTAGTGCTATCTCCAAAACAGTTGGACTGATCTTCACGAAACTGATGATAATGACGAAGCTGACCTTATAAAAAGTAATTTAGGCAATTTTAATTTATATCAGCTGTTAACCGTGGCTTCCCCCGTAGTGCTATCTCCAAAACAGTTGGACTGATCTTCACGAAACTGATGATAATGACGAAGCTGACCTTATAAAAAGTAATTTAGGCAATTTTAATTTATATCAGCTGTTAACCGTGGCTTCCCCCGTAGTGCTATCTCCAAAACAGTTGGACTGATCTTCACGAAACTGATGATAATGACGAAGCTGACCTTATAAAAAGTAATTTAGGCAATTTTAATTTATATCAGCTGTTAACCGTGGCTTCCCCCGTAGTGCTATCTCCAAAACAGTTGGACTGATCTTCACGAAACTGATGATAATGACGAAGCTGACCTTATAAAAAGTAATTTAGGCAATTTTAATTTATATCAGCTGTTAACCGTGGCTTCCCCCGTAGTGCTATCTCCAAAACAGTTGGACTGATCTTCACGAAACTGATGATAATGACGAAGCTGACCTTATAAAAAGTAATTTAGGCAATTTTAATTTATATCAGCTGTTAACCGTGGCTTCCCCCGTAGTGCTATCTCCAAAACAGTTGGACTGATCTTCACGAAACTGATGATAATGACGAAGCTGACCTTATAAAAAGTAATTTAGGCAATTTTAATTTATATCAGCTGTTAACCGTGGCTTCCCCCGTAGTGCTATCTCCAAAACAGTTGGACTGATCTTCACGAAACTGATGATAATGACGAAGCTGACCTTATAAAAAGTAATTTAGGCAATTTTAATTTATATCAGCTGTTAACCGTGGCTTCCCCCGTAGTGCTATCTCCAAAACAGTTGGACTGATCTTCACGAAACTGATGATAATGACGAAGCTGACCTTATAAAAAGTAATTTAGGCAATTTTAATTTATATCAGCTGTTAACCGTGGCTTCCCCCGTAGTGCTATCTCCAAAACAGTTGGACTGATCTTCACGAAACTGATGATAATGACGAAGCTGACCTTATAAAAAGTAATTTAGGCAATTTTAATTTATATCAGCTGTTAACCGTGGCTTCCCCCGTAGTGCTATCTCCAAAACAGTTGGACTGATCTTCACGAAACTGATGATAATGACGAAGCTGACCTTATAAAAAGTAATTTAGGCAATTTTAATTTATATCAGCTGTTAACCGTGGCTTCCCCCGTAGTGCTATCTCCAAAACAGTTGGACTGATCTTCACGAAACTGATGATAATGACGAAGCTGACCTTATAAAAAGTAATTTAGGCAATTTTAATTTATATCAGCTGTTAACCGTGGCTTCCCCCGTAGTGCTATCTCCAAAACAGTTGGACTGATCTTCACGAAACTGATGATAATGACGAAGCTGACCTTATAAAAAGTAATTTAGGCAATTTTAATTTATATCAGCTGTTAACCGTGGCTTCCCCCGTAGTGCTATCTCCAAAACAGTTGGACTGATCTTCACGAAACTGATGATAATGACGAAGCTGACCTTATAAAAAGTAATTTAGGCAATTTTAATTTATATCAGCTGTTAACCGTGGCTTCCCCCGTAGTGCTATCTCCAAAACAGTTGGACTGATCTTCACGAAACTGATGATAATGACGAAGCTGACCTTATAAAAAGTAATTTAGGCAATTTTAATTTATATCAGCTGTTAACCGTGGCTTCCCCCGTAGTGCTATCTCCAAAACAGTTGGACTGATCTTCACGAAACTGATGATAATGACGAAGCTGACCTTATAAAAAGTAATTTAGGCAATTTTAATTTATATCAGCTGTTAACCGTGGCTTCCCCCGTAGTGCTATCTCCAAAACAGTTGGACTGATCTTCACGAAACTGATGATAATGACGAAGCTGACCTTATAAAAAGTAATTTAGGCAATTTTAATTTATATCAGCTGTTAACCGTGGCTTCCCCCGTAGTGCTATCTCCAAAACAGTTGGACTGATCTTCACGAAACTGATGATAATGACGAAGCTGACCTTATAAAAAGTAATTTAGGCAATTTTAATTTATATCAGCTGTTAACCGTGGCTTCCCCCGTAGTGCTATCTCCAAAACAGTTGGACTGATCTTCACGAAACTGATGATAATGACGAAGCTGACCTTATAAAAAGTAATTTAGGCAATTTTAATTTATATCAGCTGTTAACCGTGGCTTCCCCCGTAGTGCTATCTCCAAAACAGTTGGACTGATCTTCACGAAACTGATGATAATGACGAAGCTGACCTTATAAAAAGTAATTTAGGCAATTTTAATTTATATCAGCTGTTAACCGTGGCTTCCCCCGTAGTGCTATCTCCAAAACAGTTGGACTGATCTTCACGAAACTGATGATAATGACGAAGCTGACCTTATAAAAAGTAATTTAGGCAATTTTAATTTATATCAGCTGTTAACCGTGGCTTCCCCCGTAGTGCTATCTCCAAAACAGTTGGACTGATCTTCACGAAACTGATGATAATGACGAAGCTGACCTTATAAAAAGTAATTTAGGCAATTTTAATTTATATCAGCTGTTAACCGTGGCTTCCCCCGTAGTGCTATCTCCAAAACAGTTGGACTGATCTTCACGAAACTGATGATAATGACGAAGCTGACCTTATAAAAAGTAATTTAGGCAATTTTAATTTATATCAGCTGTTAACCGTGGCTTCCCCCGTAGTGCTATCTCCAAAACAGTTGGACTGATCTTCACGAAACTGATGATAATGACGAAGCTGACCTTATAAAAAGTAATTTAGGCAATTTTAATTTATATCAGCTGTTAACCGTGGCTTCCCCCGTAGTGCTATCTCCAAAACAGTTGGACTGATCTTCACGAAACTGATGATAATGACGAAGCTGACCTTATAAAAAGTAATTTAGGCAATTTTAATTTATATCAGCTGTTAACCGTGGCTTCCCCCGTAGTGCTATCTCCAAAACAGTTGGACTGATCTTCACGAAACTGATGATAATGACGAAGCTGACCTTATAAAAAGTAATTTAGGCAATTTTAATTTATATCAGCTGTTAACCGTGGCTTCCCCCGTAGTGCTATCTCCAAAACAGTTGGACTGATCTTCACGAAACTGATGATAATGACGAAGCTGACCTTATAAAAAGTAATTTAGGCAATTTTAATTTATATCAGCTGTTAACCGTGGCTTCCCCCGTAGTGCTATCTCCAAAACAGTTGGACTGATCTTCACGAAACTGATGATAATGACGAAGCTGACCTTATAAAAAGTAATTTAGGCAATTTTAATTTATATCAGCTGTTAACCGTGGCTTCCCCCGTAGTGCTATCTCCAAAACAGTTGGACTGATCTTCACGAAACTGATGATAATGACGAAGCTGACCTTATAAAAAGTAATTTAGGCAATTTTAATTTATATCAGCTGTTAACCGTGGCTTCCCCCGTAGTGCTATCTCCAAAACAGTTGGACTGATCTTCACGAAACTGATGATAATGACGAAGCTGATCTTATAAAAAGCAATTGAAAGAAAAACAAAAAAAAAATAGAAATGGATTCAATGTCAACATTAATTTCATAATTGAGAATAAAATATAATGATAATTATTTTAGATATGGACGAAATATATAAAAAGTGTAACTATAAAAAATTGATCGAAATGTATCCAGTAGATTTAGAGTGATATGTGATCAACGGCAGACCTCTATCATTTTATTTATATCGTTGTCAGTTTGTAGTTATAAAAAATGCATACAATGATTTTTAATTTTTACCTACATAAACGCTGAGTGTAACCGGCATAGTATATAAAAAATAAGCGTCCAACAATGAAAATTCCATCCAAAACGGAACAATAGCTTTATAAAAAACCACAAACATACCTATATACGGGTCGAATATAGAACCTCCTCTTTAAAGTCGGTTAAAAACGTCAAGTTTACGTGAATACTTACGTAATCTATTATAAAATTAACTTACATTAATTAAAAAATGTCGGTATTTATATTAACCGAGGCATAATAAGCACTACATTGTATTGGTGTCATTGCACTGAGCTAAACCGGTTTTACCTGTTAGCATGGATATTGTTGTCGTTTTACCGGCTCCATTGTGACCCAGTAATACAGTAATCTCGTTCTCGTATATTCTAAGATTTAAGTTGTCTACTGCTCTCTTATGACCTTTATAGATTTTGGTTAAATTCTGTAACATTTACATTTTCATTGTATTTATCTTTGGGTTTACTTTATTTATATGTTTATTACGAATCTTGATAGTAATATGGCTATCGCATGCTATACAAAGATAATATTTTTATCTTTTAAACTATGTAATATTACCCTGACGTGGTAAGTGATCACCGCCATCCATAAACACTAGCAACACCAGGGGAGTTGCAAGTGGGTTGCCAGCCTATGTTTGGAGGCAGGGTAGGGGGAGGGGGAAAGGGGAAGTTGGAGGGAAGGGGGAAAGGGAGGGGAGATGGGGAAGGGGGAATGGAAGGGGGAAGGTGAGTGGGAGGGGGAAGGGGGAGATGGGTCTCTGGCGCTCTCACTGACCGAACGAAACGCAACAATGCAAGCACTGTTACTTCAGGTCTGTTTTCTATGAGAGGGTGGTACTACCCCGGGCGAGCCGACCCATTCATGCTGAAACCAGTAGTAGCTTCAGCGTGGCTCTACCACCTCCGTGGTTGTGAATATTCAATACAAGAAACGTTGATATAAACTTGTAACTGAGAGTCCATTATAAGCGTTTCGGTCACACTAGTAACTCTTTCTCGCCGATACAATGGTTGACCTGTCAGCTTAATATAATTTATTTTAAAATTAAATACAATTTTAGTCAAATTACATATAATAATGTGGAATTTAATTGTTACGTTGTAACTTAAGTACAACAGCTTAACTACGAAGTTTTACACTTAATGGACGATTATTTTATTCTTAAGTTATGTTAAGTTCTTAAGTTATGGGTATTAGACTTACTCTGATATTCACGCCTATAGCTACATCTCTCGGCTCTTCGTCGTGTACAGTTTTTAGAAGAGAGTCGTTATATTCTAAGTCAGCTTCTGCTTTACCATATATCTCTGTATTATCTGTGGAAATAAAGGAATTTCTTTTGAATAGTACATTTAATCTTTTGTATTTCATTTTATACATAACTAGCAATTTCCCGCGTCTTCACACGCGTTTTCTATGCTGTAATTATTTTCGAGTTTGTATTTTATACCTGTATTGTATACGTAAATAATAATTCCTTAACCGACAGGAAAAACTAATTTCCATGCAGATTTTCAACCGCTTTTTCACTAGCTTAGGTATTCAATCTCCAAAAATTCACCCTTAGTGCTCAACTACAACGTTGGTAAAAGGAATCCGTATGCAAGTTTTCAAAGCCCTAGCCTCGGTAGTTTGAAATGTGTCAGTCAGTCCGTCAATTATACTTTCAGGTATATGTATATATACCATATACATAGATAGATAGATATACAATCTTGTATATCATATATATTAATACGTGAAGCCTAAACTTTGTATCCCTTTTTAACGGAATTAGGCAAACGGATGAACGTGAAATTTGGCATAGTTAAAGTTTATATGCACGAGAAGTGCAGAAAGCTATTTATTTTATTCAACAATGATACAAACCCTAATAAAATTCAGAATTAAAAAAATCAATGAACTATGGTCGAATGTCGACCACTGGGCGCCCACTAGTCTGTATAGATATACAAATGATAATAGCGTATACTGTGAAATATTTGCAATAACATTTGCAATTTTATATTACCTATGCCAACGAATGTCTCCAAAAGTAGTTGGAGTTGTGCACAGATGTATCAGTCAGTCAATTATACTATCAGGTATATATACAAGTATACAAATGCTAATGGCGGCTACTGTGAAGTATTTGCAATAACAATTTTATATTACTTGGGCGTTTTAATTACGCAAACAAATGTCTCAAAATAACAGCGATCATGATATCGTATTACATAGCAAATGTACTAATACTATAAGTACTCATATTATCGAATTAAGTAAATATCCGCATATTATATTAAATACTCATATACTCGGAATATTCGTACTGCACATCAAGCACATTTCACGTCAACGAACACTAGATCATTCTGTATCATAAACTAGCCTCTGCCCGCGACTTCGGCCACGTGGAATAATTACTTTGGGCTAACGCCAACACGCAGCGAAAGCCCGCAAGAGGAAAAAAAAACCCAATTTTGAAACATTATGCATTGCTGCTCCTCTCCTATTGGTCTTAGCGTGATGATATATAGCCTATAACCTTCCTCGATAAATGAGCTATATAACAATGAAAGAATTTTTCAACTCGGATCAGTAGTTCCCGAGATTACCCCCTACAACGCCACAAATTCACAAACTTTATCTCTTTATAATATTAGTATAGATAACACCTCTTATCGTTTCTTTATACTAAAGGACGGCACTGTGTGGGACGACAAACAGGCAGACGGCCCATCTGATGGTAAATGGTTACCGTCGCCTATGTACACCTTCATTACCAGGGGTATCGTTATTGCGTCGCCGGCCTTGGAGAATGTGTTTTAATCCATTTTTCAAGAGACCCATATTATAACTCTAGGAGAATACTCTACATTCAATACAACCCATTCCACAACGTCAGTATACGCATAATGAAGGTAATTATTATCATAACATATCATTCATTCACTTGTTAGTCGAACTAAAGAATAATTGGAGAGTGTTTGCTCCTATTCTTGTAGCCCTCGAATACTACAAATGGTCACGAATGCTGCGTATGTACTTATGTTACTCTATTTTATATTGTTATACATGTTCAATATCGACCAGGTTCAATTATACTGGTCATAATAAGCTCTTAATTGCTCTTAATTTGAGACTGATAAAAGACTGATGACTTATTGATCTCTGCGTTATTTACCAATTACTTATCTTTTTATTTATTGTTTGATTATAACCTTATTTGACATTAAGATGTAATGAAATACATTTATTTATCGTAAAGAATCAGCAACAGTCACATAAAAAAAGAAGCTAAAACATACGAGTACATGCAAATACTAAATTATTTATGTCACTAATTATAGTTGATTACAGCATTTATAAACATAAAATAGGATTCGGAAGACAATAAAAGTTGAAGGTACAATTATGAAAAGATTAAAAAGGAAGAAAAAAATAAAATAAAATAATTTGATAATGGATTAAAAAGTATGAAAAAAATCATGAAAAAAAAATTAATTAAATGAAAAACTAATTATATATTTGAAATGAAATAGTGAATTAATTAATAAATCTATCGTGCGATCTTTTTTAACAAGGTCGTTATACTGAAGGGTGTAAGGGATGTCGAATAACATCATAAGACTTGAGACACCCAAGCCAACCTCAACTGCACGTGATGCACCTTGTTGAATAACGAACGAGGCAATGGCGAAAGCGGGATGGTAGGGTTTTACAGCCTGATTGGGTCGCAACCACCACGTATATGGCGAAAAAACCCGTCATAGTGATTCGCTTCTGCGGATCGCGTTACGGGATCAGCCTGTGCATATCCAGCTTTTCGCAGGCCGGCATGATAGATATGGATGGCCGGCGATGGATATTGTGTCATTCGGTGGTAGCCATTGTTTTTGGATTGTACTGTGCTTACCATCAGGCATAGTGAAGTCATTTTGCCGTGCTACAATAACAAAAAAAACGTGATAGTCTGGGAACGATGGAAAAATGTCCTAAATAGGTGCAGCTTTTGTGACCAAATAAAGAGACTGGATATCTAGGTTGTCTGGAAGGCACATTAATGTTAAATCGATTCAAAGATTCTGAATTATCAAAGTGTTTATTGAAAAGTTTATATAAAAAAGTCATATTCAGCATAATTCTTCTAGTGTATAAAGATGAAAGTTTAACTTCTTTCAGTCTATCAGAATACGGAGCAAATTTCTCAGAACCTGATAAGAAAGCTATAGTAACACGTCTTTGAATACTTTTGATACGGTTTATGTATGGGCACTAGACAGTGCTACAATATTCAAGCTGGCTTCTTACAGGCGTGCAGTAGAGAAGTATCTTGATATAATAGGTCTTTACCTATGAAATTGCCGATCTGCAGTACTGGCCATTTCAACTCAAAATAATTTTTGTTTGGCTAAGAATTCTAATTTCAAATTAATTTTATTTTAAAAACATGGAATTCTTTTTCCTTAAGTAGTCATTTGTTTATTGATTAGTGTTACATTTTCATCGCATTTCAAT
>MU161324.1:20238-31481 GCA_015888305.1 Antheraea pernyi | reverse complement strand
TAGCGCCGGTGTGATTCATCACAGCTTCTTACCAAACAGGGTGAGCATTACTGCAGATGTGTAGTGTGAAGAACTGAACACAATGCTGGCACATCTCCAACCAGCATTGGTCAATCGCTCGTCTCCGCTGCTCCTGCACGACAACGCGCGACCTCATCTGCACACCAGACGGTCTGCAAGTTGCAAGAACTGGGGTTGGAAGTTCTCCGTCATCCGCCCTCTCACCAGATCTTGCGCCTACAGACTACTACTTTTTCCAGAATTTGGATAACTCCTTGGTGGGAAAAAAATTCAATACCCGAGAGGCAGTACAAAATGCCTTTGAAGAATTTATTGCCTCCCGTCTATATATGTAAACTTTTGTGAATGTTAGTGCATCACATAAATAGTTACTTATGCAGATACACTGCATTGTTTTATATAGTACTAATATAAAGAAGAAATAAACATATGTCTAATATTTTTGTAGTATTGTACTTATGTCATAGCCATTTAGCCTTTTATAAAGTTCAAAGTATTTTCAGTTCATTTCAATAACATAATGGCAAATTGTTGTAGTATTTGGTAGCACAGATTGTTTATTAACAAATTTAAACAATGTCTGAAGCTCCTTGTAAATTGAAAGTTGGCCTAAGGTAAATTTCGACGTATACTTGCAAAAGAGTGCGTCTATGAAAATACATAAAAAGAAAAAGGCAATATATTACGTTCAATTAACTTTAAAGAAATAATTGTGTTATTAAATTCATAATTTTAATTGATATGTTGCGTCATCCCTATAATCATACGTATTATGCCATCTATTTAGCGAGATCGCTTGCCTGCTAAAACTGCAATCCGGATAATTGCGTGATAAAAAATGTAATGTATTGCGTGCTGAATGCAGTTAAGTGTTATTTGCCAGTTTTAATTAAACTCATCGCTTTATTGATCTTAACAAGTATGCTTGTATTGAACTCAATTTATGTGCATAGTGTATACCTATAAAGAAGCAATATCTTCAATGGGCTCTAATTGGGTATATTAGCTTAGAGCATATTTGTATAAGAATATGTCTATAGATGGTATAATTTCTGCAATATATTAATTATTTGACTGAGGACTTTATATAGATTGAAATACAGATACAAACATAGATTGAAACGGAACATCATTGTAGAATGCTGATATTTCATTAACATAATTACACTAGAACCATCTAAATGATTGGACAAAGTCGAAATTAAAAAAGGCGTTGATGATCTAATCGCTGGTAATGGTGGAACGGTTTGTCGCAAATAAATTATTATTAGAGTAATGTAAGGAAGCTAAATGATATTCCAATATATGATTAATTTTTGACGTTCATAAGCAGCTTCTTAGGGCTTAAATTAAATAAAGTATTATTGATTTTTTTTGACGTGATAATGTTTTATATATTGATGAACGCCGGCTGCACGCACGAAAAAGCATGATTCATTGGCACGTTCCTCCTGAGCCGAGCGTGCAAGCGAGAGCGCGGAACAAGCAATAGAGAGGCGCGATTGGCCTAAGCGTTCGGTTTGTGACGCATCTATCTCTCTTCCACTCAACCGAGCGATGCGTCCGAGTAGAAGAGAGACAGCGGCAGCACACAACCTACTTATTGTGAACTTTTTTTTTCAATTTCTGATCAATTCTGTGATAATAATTCAATTCAATTCATAAAAGTATGAAATATTTCATCAATGTTTTCTTATGACATTATCACCTAAAATTATCGTCCGTAAACCGATTTTACAGACAACTATTTTTTTTTTTACTTGCTGTCCGGCTTGATTTCGTTCGTTTGTACTAATGAAGCAAATGATAATGGGAAGACTCTCCCTTTACAGTAATGACCATGTAATTAAATGAAATAGCAACTAAACAACTGAACGCCAATTTGTTTGGAGATTTCCATATTATTTTCTGTCTCACTCACACATTTTTATATGGAAATTTTTTAACACAATTTTTTTACTTTCTCGTATTGTTTTTTACTTTTGTTTTATGCATACCTTGTCCTGACAATTACAAACAGCAAAAACAATTAACCAAATTGGTGCAGCAGTTCCGATGTTATGCGCTCAATTATATTCGGCAATTCACTTCCATTGATATCGATTATCGATATATAATCGATAGATCGATCGATATATTATCGATAGATAAGTGAAACCTTTCATCATAGAAGGGTAAACTATTACCTTCTTTTTTATTTGGAATCCAAAAGCTCTTAGTAAAAGGAAAGTACCAAGGTAAAGGTACGCCGTACTCCCCGGGTCTTATCTTCTCAACGTACATCGCAATAAGCATGTATATTATCGAATCCAGTATCAACATTAGCACGACATGACCTGGTTGAAATTGATCATGATATGATATCGACGTAAAGAAATCGTTCCATTGTAAGCCTGAAACAGTTATGATGAGAATCGTATTAAAAGATTTACATAAATATTACGTCAGCAGTATCGTAAAAACTTGTATATAAAAGTCTTTATTACCTTTTGAAGTTTCACTTATGCACAATAAACAAACTATATTACATAAAACACCACCAATTTTACACAATATAGAGTCAAGTAACACAAGTTTATGAATAAAATATAAAATCCACTACATGGTAGACCAAAATCCCGCCAAAAATTCCAAAATATATTCGTATGATATTTTTATGAATTTATCAAACTTCCCAATCTCGTAATTTATATACAGTACATAACTAAAAAAAGTAGATTGCTTGTTATTATTATTAAACCTCCTTTATTCTTCGACTTAAACATCCAACATATAAATTGTATAGATATATGAAATAAAAATTAAGTGGTGGCCCCTTCTCGGGTATAGGTCTCCTCCAAATTTACGGAGTACTATCGGAGTAACTTTTGTAGTACTATCGGGATCCTTGGCGTCAACATATCTAGCGATGTACAATTCCGGAGTCATTAGGGAGGCAAGGACAAGTTGGCATCTGAAAAACGTGGTATTCTCAACCGTTCCAAACAGTACTTTACATCAAGACAACGACTTGGGCCCTACAAAGCGCAAGTGAGGAGGTCTCATATGGAGTACTGTTCACACATCCGGGCTGGTGCCCCTGCCTATCAGATTTCTCCTTTTGATTTTGTGCAAAGGCGAGCTATTCGTATTGTCGACGATCCCGAATTAACACGCGGACTAGAGGCTTTAGAACTTCGTGGAGGCATTGGCTGTCTATGTGTACTTTACCGCTTATATAATGGAGAGTGTTCTGAGGAAGTCTTTAATATGGTGTCCTCTTCACCATTTCAAACTTGCGCCTTCCGCCTCTGGCTGGCTGCTCACCCACTTTATGTGATTTTATCATAATTATTCCCATATCATAATTTTCCATCATAAATTGATTAAACCAAAACATAAATAGTACATTATTGCAATGGTCGAAAAATAGGCATTTGCAGGTCGAGTATGAGTTTGAAGGCCGAACCGTAGACGAGACAAGCAATTGCCATTTCCGCCGAGGCATATATAGTGCTTTTCTCAAAAGAATGCAGGGAAATAAAACATCTAGCGTTGTGGAATGGAATACCCAGACGGTTTTTCCTCCCACGCTCTTCAAGGTCAGTAACACAACAGTGATGCCCTTGGTGTTGCAGTTGTCCATTGGCGACGTTAACCATTTACCATGAGGTGGGCCGCCTGCCTGTTTGCTGCCTTTTGGCATAAAAAAACTCTCTTTTTTTAATGTTATAGGGTCACCTGATGTTAAGTGATCATCACTGTCCATAGACACTAGCAATACCAGGGGCGTTGCAAATGCGTTACCAAACTGTGTTAGAGGGGAAGGTGGAACGGGGAGAGGAGGCTGGAGGAGGGGAGGTGTGCCTCCAGCGCTCTCACTGACCGAACGAAACGTAACAATGCAAGCACTGTTACTTCACATCGGTTTTCAATGAGAGTGTGGTACTACCCCAGACGAGCCGACCCATTCATGCTGAAACTCGTAATAGCTTCAACGTGGCTCTACCACCTATCAATATACATATTGCTTCTACTATCTAATGCCTTATATTCTTCAAGGAAATTTGTTTCCCGAGATAGATGTAGATTTCTGTGTAATCAATAGTTGTTCAATTTACTATTATTGGATGTTGTATGCTGTTTGTGGCTACTTTTGTTTTTCTTAGGTTTAGATGTAGGCCGACTTTCTCGCTGACAATACTCCATTCTTGCAACATTTCTACTATATGCTTTGAAGTTGTTGGAAACAGAATTAAGTAATCAACAAACCTGAAATTACTAGATACCGTTTATGTTTATTCCTTTTTTTTGCGCAATCGGAATTTTGTAAATTATCGCTTTAACAACAACTATATACATACCTTGTACAAAGTTACGATTATAGTAACCGACATGAGAAGAAATGAGAATTGTTTTATGAACCATGCGAGCCAGTGCAACCACGATGAGAGACCCATTATTGCCATAGTTTCCTGCCGACAAACATTATTCAAGGCTCAATCTAAATAAAAAAATAATTATTTTACATTATTACGACAGGCATAATAATTAAAAGTAATGTATATTTTATTCAGTTATAATTAAACCGCCATGTATAAAGATTTACTTGACGGAAGCCTTTTTAAATTTATGTAATACTTTAAATTTAATTTAATTTCGAATTTAAGACGATACGTAAATAAATTGTTTTACACAACAATTTACACAAAGCTTATTAATATTATGCTATGTAAGTGTTACTGTTATTATAATTTTATCGATTTTAAATGACAATGTGGTCTAAGATCGTAAGTGGACTGATCTAATTGTAGCTACCGGAACGCATCTATAGGAGTTTGGTGAAAGATTTTTAATTCTAGATTCTCGTCGTACGAAATTGCAAACCTATATAAGGATAATACCAATTTATTACAGCATTGGGTATTTTACTACCTTGAAAAACTACTTCCTGTGCATATGATAATAAACAGGTACATTAAAAAACAAAAAATACTGGCAAGCGTAAGCAATTCAGCACGAAGAAACCTAAATTGAGGAAGCGTACATATTGTTCACTTTTTACAACGGCGTTACAACGAGTTACGTCTTTGTGTAAGGCCTATTATAGTACGGAGTTTCATATATCAAGACACTAATACAATTCGAGCGTTTCTTCTGTTACAGTGTCTTGTTGAATATTGGAGGATAATCAAAGAGGTGAAGATGCTTTAAAACTAAAGTTAAATATGGTCCGATGTCTTGATCCATATTTTGGGGTGGTCAGTCCCTAAAATTTTTACAGTGAAACAGTTCAAATTGGGTTTTGAAACACCTACACCGTAATAAATTTCAACTTGTCATGATCATACACGCCTACGTCTTAGATAGAGCGTCCGAAAGACATACTGATGTCAATAAAGGAGCAGCGCGAATTTATGTTGCCGTATAACGTATTTGCGATGCGGCGATGTACCACGTGGTAAGTTAGCTAGCAAAACGTCAAATGTATTGGTGGAATGATGAAGCGTTGTCTGTTCTTATCCAATTAAGCAAGCCCTATTATGCTTACAGGAATGTGTAGCGCATGACATTTTATTGGGCCTCTTTGAGGGCAAATGTATTGGTGGGACGATGAAGCGTTGTCTGTTCTTATCCAATTAAGCAAGCCCTATTACGCTTACAGGAATGTGTAGCGCATGACATTTTATTGGGCCTCTTTGAGGGCTAAGGACTTAACGGCCTGTAAGGTAGCTATTCTATGTATTTCGTAGAGGAAGATAGCCGTCAAATCAACTCGCGAATAGATTACGATCTCCTTAGTTACAGTTACCTTGTTTAGTTTTCAACCATTTTATCTGGAAGCGAGAGCTCTTTCGTCGCTCTACAAGTGGTGCAGAGGGACACTGAAGCGAAGTTTGCGATAGGCGCCTTGTAAAGTCGAAAGGTTAAGGTCGGAACGCTGACATTGGTAATGACATTTATAACGCTAGAGTTTGGCGTGGCGACCCTAGAAACTATAAGGTCGTCTTGCTGTCTGTCCCACACGTGCAAGTTAATTAATATCTAATAATTTTAAATGCAACGTTGCTTATAATTTTTACTATGCGTTTGGGGCGTACTAAAACGCATTCGTGAGGAAAAAAGGAAGACAGTTAAAATTTTGACATGTTATTTATGAATGTCTCAAACAAAGTTTAATGAAAATAGCTACAGGTTACATATATGGGAAACATAATATAAAGTAAAAAACTTGTATTGTGTAGGTACAAAAAACTGGAATCAAAATATTTTTTTTTGGAATGACTACGCTATTGACCTAACAAGGTCTTAACAGCGTCACCGGACTACTGACTGGAAACAAAATATTAATTCCGAATAAATATATGGACATCTATAAAGTAGTATGTTTTAATATTGAAAGTGTTTTAACTTGCTTTTAACATTCGAAATGTATTTTGTTAATTAATCAGGTATTCGAAAAATTAAAATGCTAATGGAAATCACTTTTAAATGTCAGGTCAGAGGATACGGGTTTTAATCTAATAACATTCCTAGCGGAAGTGCAAAGTAGCGTCCACTATAATATCTAATAACGAGTCTAAGCTTTCTTAAATGTTATGCTAAATCAAAATTATTATGTTGTGGTTTTCTTCTCGTCTAATCAACTTCAAATCGAAAATATGACTTAACACCGTAGTATTTAATTCGCAACACTTTAAAGACAAATTTCATTTATTAGGGCGTCATAACATCTTGCGCCGCGTCATCACTTGAAACTCGTGTACTTTCATATTTGTATTGGCATACACTTATATTTTACTAATGTTATAGATGCGAATGTGAGCTTAATTGTTATGCTTTCACATCTTAGCTACTGAACTGATTATTTCGAAACTTTGTACATATTTAATAGAGCGAGTGTGATATTAGCCGCATACAATCTCATATATCCGATATAAATACTTCAATGCCGTTATACAATAATAAACGTAATCTTTTGTTATTCAAACACAACCAAGTTACTGCACTGTATTTGACCGTAAGCATAGTACTATCCATATCCATGTTGACCACCAAGATATCTACAATTCTGTAGCCGCTACTACGTTAACACGCACAAACGTGGTTTACCTAAAGAAATTTACCGAAATGGGTCAACGAAACAGACCTCCTTTCATCTCGCTATATGATAGTTAAAGTACGTCACCATAGTCAGGTGTGTTATAGTTTCCGTGGAGTCATGTAGTGATGTGGTGTGGTGTCAAAGAAGCAAAAATTGTACAGTAGCTGTAAATAAATATGTAGTAAATGCATGTAGACTTTAACGATGATATAAATAAAAATTAAATAACTTTGATACGATGCTGGCTTCGTTGATAGCGTGTTAGGACATTGACGAAGGTTCTGATCCTGAAACTGAATAGGAGTTCACGGTAAAGGAAACATCGTGATAAAATCCTATTATCGTGGTAGGGCTTTTTCTATGTCTCCCTGGTTAGCTACCAACCTCAACTTGAAAATCGTCGCCAAACACTTTTTGGTGTGTTCCAGCAGGAGCAATCATCTTAGAGAATATCGTCATCTAATATCAGATGAGGTTTTGTTCAAATGCTAAAACTTATAAAGTTAATTAAGACTATGCAGTAGATTTTAGTAAATGCTTCCTACTAAACAAGAAGCCTTCCTTAAGCGTATCTTAATGTATAACAATTTATGTTAAAGGCATAAACAACCCTAAGACCATTTGTCTCTAACAATGAAATTATGAATAATTATTTTAAATTAACCTTAAGCTGAAGCTCCTTTTCTGTTGTTACTGCCTTCACAGTATTCACAAATGTGTACACAAATCCCAACATCAATATCATAGGTATAAATCTTTCCAACGCAATTAGTAATTGATCCTCCCTAGAACTTAGTTGAGGCAATCGTTGAAGATAGACTTTGGTATTCAATTGTTTTCCTGTTTTCTGTTTTATAATTCCTTGTGATACAGCGTGTTGTATAGCCAGGAACATCTCAGTGGAGTAGCCTAGAATATAGGGCTCTGATGAGCATTCATATATCAATAGCATCAATACAAAAATGTAATTAAAATTGTAATCACACCTGGAGATTTTCCGCCATATTTATCTTCTGGTTCACGTGGCCCTGATTGTGGAAATAACGGGAATATCAAGTTCGTTCTCCAGCTCGATAATACCGCAAAATCCACTGATGGATTTCTCATGATTGCTGGAAACCTTAACGTAACATTTATATCATCAGGCCATGATGTGGCATCTGAAATTAAGTTCAATATTTAGTTTAGAATGTTAATAATATAATAACAAAACACTAAAGTCATTAAGCAGTTAATATGTGAAAAGATTTGTCTAGAGAATTTTAAATTAGATTGTAGACAACCATATCAAACAAGATAAATTAAACCCAAATTTAACTTCGTACGATTCTTAATCTTTATTTTTTTTATCGTAAACTAGCAAATGATTGAACTCAAATATAACTGATGGAAAGCGATGATGAATTTAGCACGCTTTATAGTAAATAACGATTCATTCTTAGCATCATTTACGTCGAGTCCAGTCCTTATCAATTCGCATTATGAATAAAGAAGGAATAATATACTTACTAGCCATACTATCATCGTATTCTATTCCTACAAGTACATGGTTCATAGCGTACGGTTGTATTAAAGCTTGTTCCATTTCATACGCATTCTTATATCCTTTTGGCTGAGGTAAGGAACTTGCATCAAAGAAAAAAGTAAATAAAAATCCAAAATTATCACTAGCAATAGATACCATTGCATCTCGTGTTATGTTTCTACATAACGGACTTTCTGGAGAAAATGCTAGTATCATATTTGATGATGTGAGATTCTCCCTATAAAACAAAAACATTTTGCAATTATTCTATTAATGTAATTTTTACCTTATATTTTATAAGTAAATGTGAATTATACTTACACGTTCCTGCCAGAGGAATTAAAATATGTCGGAAAAAATGGTGTATACGACATTTCTGGTATATGCTTTGGTACTACGAGGTATCTTATTACAATTATGAATAAGCAGAAAATAACAGGGGACAGTATCTCGAATAATGTTTGCCATTTGTGTCGTTTTTGAAGAAGAACATTCTTCCAAATAAGAAGTTGTAATTTATTAAGCACAATCATTTTTGTATCTGGAAATATAATCAGTTACATAATTTCTCATCTCAATTTTTTCAGGTATACTTAATATTATATGATAGAACTAGCAGGCTCGGTGGAAGTTGTCCTTTTTTTTAACATGGATAAAAATCCTCATGGACTGCCAGGCTCCCAGGGGTGAACCTGGACTGAGCCGACCACCACCTACGTGCTAATCACCACAAGCTCCACGACACCACCGGCGGCAGGCATTTCCCACGCCGCACCCGGCTGAGGCTGCCTGTTGTCGGAAGAAGTTGTCCTGACCTGAGTAAAGACCTTGACAAATTATATACCTAAACCTTACTCGTAAATCACTTTATCTACTGGTGAAAACCGAATGAAAATCCGTTCAGTGGTTTTTTACCTTATCGCGAACAGACAGACAAACGTGGTAGAGGACTTTGTTTTATACTATATAACGATATATGTAGTAATATTATGAGTATCAGTCATGTATAAACCACTTTGCCAAGTTGTTTAGGCTTTGAGCTTGATACTGATGCAGGTATAGGTACAAGGAACTGTCTGGCGACGGTTTGGAAGTAAATTCACGATTTCCAGCAAGAGCATAGCGTTTGATTAAACCCAATCAAGCCAATTCGTTCTTTGAGTGAATCATCATAGTGTGATGAAACGTAGCGTTGGCTTAACGCATTATTCCGCCCCCCAATTTTGCAATAGGGAAACGATAGCATAACTTCACATTTTGCATAAAGTTTTAGTAATGCAATACCTAAATCTTTCTATATCCATTTTAGTTTACATTATGGCTAGTAAATCATCTGAATTTTCTATTTGAGTCGTTTGCGAAATACGAAATACTGATTAGTAGGTCGGTCTGTGTCGCTACATATTATAAAACAATCCTCAGCCATGTCTGTCTGTTCTTGATAAACTCAAGAACTACTGAACGGATTATCCTGCGGTTTTCGCCAGGAGATACAGTGATTCATGAGGAAGGGTTAGGTATATATTTTGTCAAGATTTTTTTTATTATCAGGGCGGGTCAACGTCCGCAATGCCTGCTAGTCAACTATAAAGATAATTCCGCGTTGTGTTCCCGATTCGAACGGATTGACACAATCGATTCTATTCAAACGGAATTGAACGTCGAACTTCGCTATTTTTTAACCGACTTCATTGAGTTCTAAAATTATTATTCATATTTGTATAGACCTCCCAATTTAAGTTTAGATATTATACATATATTCTGTGTAAACCAGACTTCTTTAAAATATATTGGGAATTAACAAACGTATACTTATTGACATACTTGTTGCGATTTCTAAATAATTTATTCATATTTATTTAACTTATCAATTGCGGAATGACATATATTTCCAGCGTAAAAGATTCCCAAAAAGTTAGTCGAACTGCAGTTATCGAAGGAGATATCTATTGTAAAGGAATATATATTTCCACGATCACAAATACGTTTTAATTTTGCAAGTTTGCTTCGATAACTGCAGTTCGACTAACTTTTTGGGAATCTTTTACGCTGGAAATATATGTCATTCCGCAATTGATAAGTTAAATAAATATGAATAAATTATTTAGAAATCGCAACAAGTATGTCAATAAGTATACGTTTGTTAATTCCCAATATAATTTAATGAAGTTTGGTGTAAACAGAATATATGCCTCTGAACTTAAATTTGAAGTTCTATACAAATATGAATAATACTTTTAGAACTAAAAAAATACGAAAATAATTATTGTGTAATAATTGGGCGCGAAGTAGCGAACACAACACGGAATTTTCATTATAGTTGACAGCCTGCATTGCGGACGTTGATCCGCCATAATAAAAAAAATCATGACAAAAAATATACCTAACCCTTCCTCATGACTCACTTTATCTACGGGAGAAAACCGCAGGATAATCCGTTCAGTAGTTCTTGAGTTTATCAAGAACAGACAGACATGGAAGCCGAGGTGTGCCGTGTACCCTTGAGCTAGTTGTCAAATAAAATCGGCTGAGTGCCTTAAGCGCTTGCCTTAGTAGTCCGGTGAAGCTGTTAAGATCTTGCTAGGTCAATAGCGTAGTAAGTTCGAAAAAAAA
>MU161323.1:17009-43076 GCA_015888305.1 Antheraea pernyi | reverse complement strand
AATCATGCACTGTGCGATTCTCACGTTCGTTTTTTCCGCGTACGACAGTTCTCTAGAATGAACTCCCAGCGGCAGCGTTACCGGACAATTACAATCTGCCTTTTTTCAAGAAACGAACCTACTCCTTTCTCAAAGGCCGGGAACGCATCTGTGATTTTTCTCGTGTCGCAGGTGTCCATGGACGGCGGTGATCACTTACTATCAGGTGCCACCAATGGTATAAAAAAATCTTAACTTCTATACTTTGTTTCGGTGTAAGCTACACAAGAGCAAGGTAATAGATTAAGACATAAGTAACAGTTGATGCGTAGCAGCTCTCGCGTTAATATAGATGTAATGTGTTGTGTGGTTGGGTATGTCGTTTTATTTAAACAATAGGCTGAATAAGTTGTTTTGAAATAAGAGAATTTATTTGGTTAGACACAATGTTAGACAACAATAAAAATTACAATATTATACAAAATACAGTACTCTTCTTAACCTATTTTACTAATTATATATACATTTTAAATACCTGAAATAAGAGAAACAACATTCAAAGCTATTGCTTCACTTTATTAATTACTCCTTATTTAATTATAGATAACAACGTGAACGTTACAAAATGGCATCTAATTGTCATTATTCTATAGTTAATCCCGCAAGCCTCTACCATAGATAATATAGAATTTAAAAAAAAACATAAATATTTCAATAAATAAAAGAGTAAGAAATTCAAATAATCTTCATTTACATAGATTTGGCTTATCTCTCGGGAAGAGTATTTTTTTGAGGATAAAAGGTACCCTACGTCCTTTTATGTACACCTGGAAACGTAACAAGTAAACATACAAACAAACTCACGTTCGCGTTTGCATAAATATAAATAAAGGATAAGGAAATGATATAGGAATATAAGGATAAAGATATGGAAATTGATTTTCTTAATGAAAATATTGCATGTTATAAAAAAGAAATATATAGAAATAATTCGTAATAATAAATCGCAATTGACAATAATATAATCCAAGAAATTAAACAATTAATTTAACAATTATATAAGAAATACTTGCATCTTTATTTCTTATAACTTGCTAATTGAATGAATCTGAATGCTATTGGGTTCTCGTGTACCATAAAGACAGTTATTTGGGACACAAAAGTCCAAAACGTATAATTTCTAAATGTATTACGAGAATCATCTATAATTACAAAATACAGGGAATATATGAAAATTAATATTTACCTACCTCTGCCTCTGAACCACATATTCGTAAATAGAAAGAAGTTCGAAATTTGTAATAATTATTTAAAAACAATATCCTTATTACTCACCTCGTGACGCTATGATGGTAAGTCTGGTTTTGAGTTACGAGGTCGCAGTTAAATTTAATGTTTACAGAAATAAATGTTCTTTGTGATTGCCAAATTATGAATGACGAATGTGTAGAATGATGGATCCTATGTATTGTTCTAGTGTAGAAGTACCACCACTTAATCTATTTCCATTGCAAAATAGTCGTGTTTGTAGTACGGTGAAGCCGTTAAGACCTTGCTAGGTAGTCAGTTCGAGAAGAAAAAAAAACAGTTGGGTCTACTGTGTTCTGTTATTTAGACCATTAAAATTAATATATGGTACTTTTTTTAAATATTATAGGGGGCAAACGAACAGGCGGGTCACCTGATTGTAAGTGATCACCGCCGTCTATAGACACTAGTAACACCAGGGGAGTCGCCAGTGCGTTGCCAGCCTGTTTTTTGTGGACGAGGGGCTGGGGAAGTAGGGAGGAGAGGGAAGTGGGAGGACGTGGTCCTCCGGCGCTCTCACTGGCCGAATGAAACGTAACAATGCAAGCCCTGTTACTTCACGTCGATTTTCTGTGAGAGGGTGCTACTAACTCGGGCAAGCCGCCTCGTTCTTTTTTTTTTTTTTAGTAGCTCGGCAAAATAACTGGACTGTGCCTGATGGTAAGCACAGTACAATCCAAAAACAATGGCGACCACCGAGTGACACACTATCCATCGCCGGTCGCCGCTTTCATGCCAGCATGCAAAAAGCTGGATATGTACAGGTTTATCCCGAAATGCGACCCGCAGAAGCGAATCACTATGACGGGCTTTTCGCCATATACATGGTGGTTGCGGCCCAGTCAGGCTGAGAAACCCTACCACCCCACTTTCGCCATTGCCTCGTTCGTTATTCAGCAGGGTGCATCACGTACAGGTGAGGTTGGCTTGGGTGTCTTAAGTCTTGTGATGTTATTCGACACCCTTTACACCTCTAGCTATAGCTTCAGCGTGGCTCTACTATATAATATGGTTCTCAGAACCCGTCAAATCACAATAAAAAGGAGTATATTTAGTATATGAAACATTGATAGAATAAGAAAATAAAGCAGGAAAATGAACGGTTTAATAACAAGGATAATAAACAAACTGAAATATGTTTTATATTTTGGCACGTTGTAAAAACATATTTATATATCCGTAATAAACTGCGCAGCCAATGTATAAAAATAAATGGTATTTCTTGGAACAATTACACGTTGTTATCGGAAATGGTTAATTTATTAAATTAATAGTTGCTTTCATACTTAGTTATAAAATGAAAGTCAGTGAACAGAGTAAAACCGTGACAATGCGCTCGTAAACACGTTCGCGCAAATTGATAGTGTTCTCACACTATCAAAGATATAAAATTTTACTTTCTAGATAAACCCGTCTGGAATAAAAGCTTTATAATTGTACCGACCGTGAACCGATATAAGAAGTATTCCGTTTACTTCATCTGTATCTTAAAATCACTCTACGCAAGCCTAATTAACCCTTACTTAATTGTATAAATATGGGTGTGAGTTTGTTTGTTTATTGCGCTTTTACACCTTAAATACTCAACCGATCATTGTGAAATTTTGCAAACACGTTTTCAAAGCTATAAAAAAAGATACAAGATAGGATACCTTTCGTCTTAAAAAATATATTGCTTTCGATGGTTAGATCAAATTAACGTTAACGCGAGCGACGCTAAAAACTAGTGCTCCAAATTAGTCTTCGTAACTTTATTTTCGTAAAAATCGATTAGTTATTCTATGAAAAGTACATATTTTATCTGAAGTAATTGAGGATAATCACTTATTTTTGAAATTGTAATTTTGATATCACTATTTACCCATGTAATACTTTTTTACATTACCGATTTTAAATTAAATTTGTTAACCTTAAAACCATGACTGCCTAATAAATCGATGGCAGCGGATATGTAACAAGGAAATTGTATGTCATATAAAATTCGATTCAACCGTTTCGTCGTTATTAAAATTATAATAACTTTTGATAGAATCAACCGATTTTAATGAAACCAAGACTAAATATTACTCGAGGATATGCTTTATCATTGTCGTGCTAAGGATTTATCGTGAACGTAGTATTTTAGCAGTGACGCTTGTTCAAACAAACAGACAGACAGACAGTTGAACAGATATTTGTAAAAATGATTGAAATGTATTTTATTACTTATTCTAAGACACCTACAACAATTTTTTTCACAAAAAAAAGTGTGTGTATACTTATGTACACACGTTAGAAGTTATACTTTTCAAAAAAATTATTTTTCGCCTTATTCTACGTTTGTAAAACGACACTAACAATAGAAAAAGTTGACTATAAGTAACTTCAGGTTGTCGGTTTTTCGTGACGGTGTGCGCGCGCATCGTAAAAATTGATTCTCATCATTTTGCCCTAACGCGCCAAAAGAAACATAACTTCAAAATCTAAAACGTACGGACACGTAAGATTTAAATGTTTATTATATGTATAGATGATGTTGTCCTTTTATCTCTCTTATACTTTCGATTTGCATACGTACGAAACGGTTCAAATTGGTTGTTGATGTGACATTCAGTTAATCATTTAACTATTAGAGTTTAATTTTTTATTCATAACCCTTCGTTATTTGATCGTACACTGCATTGGTGGCATCAAGCTATATAGCTTGGTTATTGTGCACATGTGAAGTGGATGGGAAAAAAAAAACGACACGGAACATGAACTCTGAGATGTCACCAAAACTCACTGCCAAATTTTTATCAAAGAGGTCACCATTTTGAAAGAAGAAGTAAGAAAGAAAGAAAGCTTTTTTATTGATGGAACACATCATGCCCATTTTTTTAGAATACTATCATTAATGTCACCAATAAATTCTCAATAAAGAAGATTTGTTAACAAAATAGGAATAATTAGAAGAGTTAATTTTTTTTAGTATAAAATAAATTTGGATACCTTAACTTTTGTTTTATACTTAGTATATCTAGGGAGAATAGTTCTATGTTGTTACAGGTTCTTTCGTATTATATATAAAGCTTTATATAAGACTGTCATATTGCATGCCTTCTACAGCACTATGCACCGGCTCTTCTTAGGATTAAGTGAGAAAAGGTAGCTTACAATGTAGGCCAGAATATGTTCTATTTCGTTGTGAGAGCAGTTGAATTCTGTATTAGGTATGTAACATTAATCTGGTCGTATTAAATTATATGGAATTGAGACAATACAAGTTTGTTTATGAAGGCAATCTTCATTCATCAATCTGTGGAAAGTTTTTTATGTTCGTAACCGGATATCCGATGTTCTCAGTTGTGTTATTTTGTTGGTTAAATCAGTGTAGTGTCATTGTATATGATGTTAGGAAATTAAAGAAAAACTATTAAACCGTATCACCACGGACAACAACAATTAATAATAAAGATAAACCACAATCGCTGAGTTTTTTACATATTTAACTATTGTCATAGTTATTCTTTGCTTTGTGGTAAATACCTATAACAAATGTTCGGAGTGATTGACAACATACTATAGTGAATGATAATTGAATGGTTCTATTTTGTGTCCAGGTGACAGATACCATTGAGTGTACAAGGATATAATGATTGTGATTATTATTAATCTATATAAAATTCAAGTGTTTGTTTGTCATGAGAAACTAATAGCTTTTCAGTAAATGGATATGAAAATATATACGCCACAAATAAAGAAAAATCGTTTCTTTTATTCTTGTCAGCATGTCTATCCGTTCCGGATATTCTTCGAAACAGTTAGACCGATTTAACGGGACTTTCACTGGTAGGCAACTGATGTTATAAGTAGAGTCTAAAGCTTCTTTTATTTCAGAAACAAATAGGGTTCTGCGCAAATTTAACCTATTAGAAAAATATGAAGGAAAACTAAGTCGCGGGCGGATGCTATTATGTAATAAAAACGGTTCGCTTTTTTATGATATTTTTGTAAATAAATAAATATGAACTACCAAGACAACATCTTGTTAACATAACTCTTGAAATAAATTTTTGATACTAAAAAACATACACTTTGCTAATATAATGGAGCTATGTTATTGAAGTTATACTTCTTTTAGCGCGTTAGGGAAAAATGATGAGAGTAAATATTTACGATGCGCGCGCACACCGTCACGAAAAGCCGACACCCTGAAGTTAACATTTTGTTTCTTTCTATTTGTTGTTTGTATTTCTTTGTATTAAAACTTTCAAGGTATGAAATACCTTTTTTCTATTATTAGTGTCATTTTTTCTACAAACGTAGAATAAGGCGAAAGATAAAAATTTTGAAAACATTTTTAATTTGCTACGCTAAAGAAGTATAACTTCTAACTCGTGTACATAAGGGCACATACACTGTTTTTTAATACGTAAGAAGCCTCAATTAATTACTCATAAGAAAAAAAAAATTAAATAATGAGTTGCAGTTTATAAAAATGTTATAAATATTTTATGTCATTAAAAACCCAAAAACCTGTTTTTTTTGTTTTTTTTTTCGAACTGACTACGCTATTAACTTAGCAAGGTCTTAACAACTTCACCGGACTACACTCCCAAAAACCTGTGCGGCTTAGCTACATTATAATTTATATGATCTCTCTCGTTTTCCTTCCTTATGTATAGAGCGAGTATTACAAGTTAAAAGGACTATAGTACAATCAATTTAAATGTGTGAGCAGACAAACAAAACATCTTTCGTGTCAGATCATAAAACATACAGAGGTCCAAAAATACATACAATACCTTGTTTGTCACAAAGCATGACGTAAGTACTTCCATTAGGGCCTTCCTCGGAGAGTCCTATTATGCACGGAGAGCAAGATTACAACAGCGTGCTTCTTTTGTTAAATTAATGATCCCAAAACGTCGCCAAACATTTTCAAATCGGTTCGTGAGCAATCAAAACGTAAATTGCTTTTAAATTCTTATCGTAAACTAGCTGTTACCAGCGACTTCGATCTCGGGGAATTAAGCAAAAAAGTTTTCGTTCAGTGTATATATATGTTCGTGGTGGGCGCGTGGCTTTCGGCACTGCTACTTTAATTTATTATATTTGGAACCATTTTTTTTACATTAAAGCCTAAGTTACTCCTTATAACAAAAACTATCTGTCAGTGAAAGTCCCGTAAAAATCGTTCCAATACTTTCGAAGATCACCCAAAAGGAAGAGACAAACAGACGTCATTTTTTTTTTAAGTTTTTTGTTGTAAGTTCGATATATACTTTTATATGCATTTAGTAAAATGCCCTTATTTTGACATTACAAATAGACGCTTCAATTTTATTGAAATGTATAGATGCAAATGTAATTTAGATAACGTGGACTTTGTAAACATTTTAAAAGTGTATACGAGTACATATGCACGGTGCAAGCGTGACTTTGGACCTTGACTCTTCAATTTGTAATATATGGCGCGGAATCCTTTTTACATTAAAGCCTAAGTTACTCCTTATAACAAAAACTATCTGTCAGTGAAAGTCTCGTCAAAATCGTTTCAATAGCTTCGGAGAATACCCAAAAAAAGAGACAAACGTAAAAGAAATTTAAGTTTTTTGTTGTAAGTACGATATGTACTTTTATATGCATTTAGTAAAATGCCCTTATTTTGACATTACAAATAGACACTTCAATTTTATTGAAATGTATAGATGTAAATGTAATTTAGATAATGTGGACTTTGTAAACATTTTAAAAGTATATACGAGTACATATGCGTGGTGCAAGCGTGACTTTGGACCTTGACTCTTCAATTTGTAATATATGGCGCGGAATCCTTTTTTTTTCCAAACATTAAAACCTACATTACTCCTTATAACATAAACTATATGTCAGTGAAAGTCCCGTAAAAATAAAAAATAATCCATTTCGGGGATTATCTGACACAAACAGACCGTACAATTTTTTTTTATAAGTACCATATAATAGGTCTTTACCTATGAAATTGCTGTTCTGCAGTACTGACCATTTCAAATCAAAATAATTTTTGTTTGGCTAAGAATTGTAATTTCAAATTAATTTTATTTTAAAAACATGGAATTCTTTTTCCAAAAGTAGTCAATTGTTTATTGATTTGTGTTACATTTTCATCGCATTTCAATCTTTTTTGTCATCATGGATACGTTAAAAATTCGAGTAATTATGGAATATGAGTACCGTCGTGGGAGCAACGCGGCATAAGCGGCACGCAACATCAACGACGTTTACGGAGCTAACACTACAAACCAACGCACCATCTGTTATTGGTTTGCTCGCTGCCGTTCTGGGAATTTTGACCTGAAAAATGAACCTCGCGGTCGTCCGATGACTTTGGTCGACAATGACGAATTAAAGGTGATTGTTGAAGCTGATGATACACAATCTACGGCTGAATTAGCAGCAGCTTTCGACGTTAGCGTCAAAACAATATTGGTCCATTTGCGTCAAATTGGCAAAGTAAAAAAGCTTGACAAATGGGTGCCCCACGAACTCAATGATCGCCAGCACGAGGTACGCGTCGAGACGTGCCTCGCACTGCTCAACAGACACACAAATGAAGGAATTTTGAACCGCATTGTTACCTGCGATGAAAATGGATTCTGTTTGATAACCGCAAGCGCTCAGCAAGTTGGTTGGATCCTGGTTCAGCACCTAAACAATGCCCTAAACGAAAATTTACCCCTAGAAAAGTGATGGTCACTGTTTGGTGGTCTAGCGCCGGTGTGATTCATCACAGCTTCTTACCAAACGGGGTGAGCATTACTGCAGATGTGTACTGTGAAGAACTGAACACAATGATGGAGAAGCTGGCACATCTCCAACCAGCATTGGTCAATCGCTCGTCTCCGCTGCTCCTGCACGACAACGCGCGACCTCATACTGCACAGCAGACGGTCTCCAAGTTGCAAGAACTGGGGTTGGAAGTTCTCCGTCATCCGCCCTACTCACCAGACCTTGCGCCTACAGACTACTACTTTTTCCAGAATTTGGATAACTCCTTGGCGGGAAAAAAATTCAATACCCGAGAGGCAGTACAAAATGCCTTTGAAGAATTTGTTGCCTCCCGTCCAGCTGATTTCTTTAAGAAGGGCATCAATAAACTGCCACTGCGTTGGCAAAGATGCATTGATTGCATGGGTGATTACTTCGATTAATACAAATAAAAAATACATGAAAAAATTTGTTTCAATTTTTTCATACAAAACGTCAATTTCATAGGTAAGGACTTAATATATATACTTTCATATTCATTTAGTAAAAACCTGTTATTTTACTTTACAAACAGACACTTCAATTTTATTTATGTGTATCCATGAATATGTAATTTAGATAACATTATATTTTTAAACATTTTAAAATCCGAGTACCGGAAATTAAACATTGTTGTGATTGTACCTACTGGTATGCGGTCAACTACCTGAAGCACTCTGACTACTGTTTGCGATTGAAGTAAATCTTTTTAAATATTTCTGATATTGTCAATAAATAGTTTATAAACAAATAAATTTAAAAAAATTGAAATAAAAATTAATAAAAAATATTAAATTTAATAATAATAAAAATCATACAATAGAATTAATTATATATATATGGGCACGCGACCTTGCTGCCATCTGGTTTCAATGTAAGTAAGTAACAAATTAAATCAAAGCTTCATTATCTGTAGTGCCATCTATCAGCTAATTCGGAACTTCAATAACACAGGAAATATTATTAGCAACACTTTGTTATAAAGTAAATAAAATATAGAAAAACACGAACAGATTACTATGATAAGTAACGAATTAAATTAATTATGATTTAATAGAAGTTTTGGTTATGTTTAATTATTATCTAACCGGATGATACAGAAACGTGACGCCATATTATATAACGGACTTCCGTTGCATTGTCGTCCAGTTACCTACTAGTCGTGCCTAAAGAAATTTTACTTAAAACGTGTTTAAATAAATCGTTAATATAAGTTTTGCTAGTCTAATGCTTCTATACTCATTAAAATATTCGTATGAGCTTAGTAAGAGATTTTTTATCCATTGAGATATAGTGTTTGTAGCCTATAGACCACAAACAATTTCACAAATAATAGACGTGTTATGTATATTACGTATTTCTGAAAGGAACATCGACGTCCCTCGGAAACCCATAAAAGCTTGTTTGATTTTATTACTGACTTTATGCGTGAGACTAATATGCTTTTAGATGCCTATTGACTCCAATATTTCGTAAAGTGATGTCAACATTAATAACAAAGTAAATAATATATTTATTAATGTATTTATAAAAGTTATATCTGTATCTTATTATGTTAGCTCTTATGTGAAGAAGGCCTACTTGTTTTTAAATAATATTAGTTAATAAAAAAAATATCTCAGATGAAAATTGAATAATGACAAACAACATAGCCTATTAAATGGAATTAAAACAAAATGAATCAGAATATTGATAGCGCCCCCTAAAATGTTTAAAATCTACAAACTTAGAGGCTGTAGGATCCGCCGACTGGGCCTCAAGGTGACCCTTGAAAAAACCAATATTGATAGCGCCCCCTAAAATGTTTAAAATCTACAAACTTAGAGGCTGTAGGATCCGCCGACTGGGCCTCAAGGTGACCCTTGAAAAAACCGAAAATTGAATAATGACAAACAACATAGCCTATTAAATGGAATTAAAACAAAATGAATCAGAATATTGATAGCGCCCCCTAAAATGTTTAAAATCTACAAACTTAGAGGCTGTAGGATCCGTCGACTGGGCCTCATGGTAGCTCTTGAAAAAACCGAGGCCCTGCTGTTCCATGGGCCCTGGGGCCCACATAACGGTAGGCAGCGTACGTATCCGGGTGGGGTCCCGGATGAAATATCTGGGCCTCACCCTGGACGGGCGCTGGCGGTTCAAGCCCCACTTCAAGGGGCCCCGACCTCCCATTGCACGGGCTCGGCGGGCTGGGAGGCAGTCTCGCATCCGGGCTGCCTGAGCCGGGTGTGGCGTGAAAGCGCCTGCCGCCGGGGATGTTGCGGAGCTTGCTCACGCTTCCCCGCGACACTTCCATAGCGCGGCATACGGTTTTCCGTGGAGTTTTAGTCGGTTAAAGTCGATGAAAGGCACCGGCAGCTGCGTCTCAGTACCCCCTAGGGCCTGACAGTCCACGATGGATTTTCTCTCTACGTTAAAAAAAAAGGGGTGCCAGCGCCTCTCGGCCACCTTCTCCCGAACACGGGAGGGCCGGGCGCTGCTTGCCGCCGTGTGTATGCAGGGGTGGTGAGAGCACGCCGCCTACGGGGCACCGTTGTGGGTGGACTCCCTCAGCACTACGAACATTCGAGTGCTACGCAAAGCGCAGCGCACAGTGGACATTGAGAGAAACCCGCGGGTACCGAACGGTGTTCTCGGCAGCGGCCATGGTGGTCGCGGGCTCTCTTCCTTGCGAGCTGGAGGCGGAAGTTCTTGCCGCCTTATACAACTATGCGGCGGCAGGGAAAACACGAGGGCAACCTCCAGCTCCCAGGGAGATTGCTGTGTTGCGGGCGAGAGCCCGCAGCGAGCGATTAGAGAAGTGGGGACGGGATCTGGCGCACGAGCGTTACGGAAAATATACCATTAACGCCGTCCGTCCGGTCCTGCCGGGGTGGGTGAATAGGGGCTGGGGCTCCCTGACGTACCGTCTGGTGCAGGTGTTGACCGGGCACGGATGCTTCGGCTGGTACCTGTACCAGAGAGAGCGCAGGGAGCCCACTGCCGCATGTCACGAGTGCGGCGCTGAGATGGACACCGCGCAGCACACTCTCTCTGAGTGTGCCACGTGAGACAATCAGTGCCGCGCCCTGGCTGTGGCGGTAGGGGACGATCTCTCGCTGCCGGGCGTGGTTTTGGCCATGCTTAGCAACGAGGACGGGTGGACTGCTGTGACCTCCTTCTGCGAGGAAGTCATTTCGCAGAAGGAGGCAGCGGAGAGGGCCCGCGAGGTAGATCCGCGAAGTGGCCCTCTCCGTCAAAGGAGAGCAGGAAGGAGCGGGATGCGGAACGCTCGCCCCCTCCCATAAGCGAGCCGAGCCTGAGGGTATGGGTCGGGGGACCCATCTCCTCATTGCACAGGTGATGCTGACGAGGGGAGACGACTGGTTGTGTACCCAGTAGTATCTCTATAGTGGGACGAAGCCTGACGTTCAATCGCCAGGCTGCCGCAGGGTCGGTTTCTCAGGAAAACATCAGGTTCGATCCATGGCCACCATGCGGCGGACGGTACACCGTGGGGTTTTAGTCCGTGCGAGTCGGACATAACCCACTCTCTCCCCCGAGAGGGCGGCGTATCCATAAAGGATTTCCCCACGTAAATAAAAAACAGACAGACAGACAAAAAAGACAGACGCGGTAGGGGACTTTGTTTTATAATATGTAATGATTTTTATAAAAACCAGCCATTCTCAATATTGGGTCTCGGTTGCATGCTACTCTAAGAACTTCGTCTATACTAGTATTTAAGGTTCTAAATATTAATAAGGATGCTCTAAATATCCTTGAGACTTAATTGATTTTAATCGCCCTTATTTCCAGTCTGCATAAAACACATAAAGAGCTTTGTATAAATACATTATTAAATTATAATGAATTTATACAGAAATAAACTGGATTTGGACAATTTATGCTGCGTTTTAACATATGCGGGGTGGTAGGGTTTTACAGCCTGACTGGGTCGCAACCACCATGTATATGGCGAAAAAGCCCGACAAAGTAAAAAAAAAATTTTTCGAAACACGTCAATTTTGATTGTCTTTATATAACAGTTCTAATAGTATGTTCGAAACATCTTATTGAAAACAATTGCTATGAGATCATACAAAAAAAGTATTTTTTTTTTACTTTTAGTGTCGTACTTTCTCAGATCGAAGGGAATGGTGACAATCTTGAAGGAAGGGAGTTATGAAGCAAATCTATTACTAATGAATTGCGGATTTAGTTGATCTCAAATAGTCTATAATGTTCACAAGTCAGTATAATTTTTAATCTGTTTAGGTTATCTACTTACTTAAATGACTTTACTATTTTGTAGAGTACATTATCATAATCATAATATACTATAAAACAAAGTCCCCTACCGCGTCTGTCTGTCTGTCTGTTCGCGATAAACTCAAAAACTACCGAATGGATTTTCATACGGTCTTCACCGGCGGATAGAGTGATTAATGAGGAACGTTGTAGTATAAAATTTCTCAAGATTTCAAAATCAGGCCGGGACAACGTCTGCCGGGCCCACTAGTTAATATTAAACATAATAATTCATATACTTTTATTACTTCTATAAGAAAACGCATCAACAGGGTTCCAAAAATAATTTAACGGTAAAACGGTGTTAATTGCTATATGTAATAGCAATCGATCAATAATTTTGTTGTAGTAATTGTTAAGATTTCATATATGCAAATTATACCAGTTTAATAATTAATTAAATATGGCATTATTCTGATATAATTAAGTAACAAGTATCAAGGAAACTAATAAACGATATCCCAAAACATTAAATACAGAAGTGACCTCCCATGATTACCATTTATTAATTCTATCCTTCCTAAGACCGAACTACCTGCAACGATTTTTTTCACGAAAAAGTCGAAAAAATCGAAAAAGTACAGACACGTTACATTTGCATTCTTATTATGTGTATAGAAGATAGAAAATATACGTATTTTCACAATAAACTCAACTCAAACTTTGTACAAATTGTTGAATAATATTTCTTTTTCGGTGAGCAAAGATAAACTTAACCTAAAAATATTCTTTACTCCAAGACCTATCAATTCACGAAATGTGATTATCTCACCTATATAAAAATATTTATCTTTAAAGACCTAGAACGCAATTCGATGAACTACAGAGATATTTAATTCAAATCAATTATAGAAATAACGCTATCTTTCTTCATTGAATTTTTAGTGTTTAAATTATGTTCTGCACTTTAAAAACCCTATAAGAATTTTAATTCAACGTAATCTGTGATTCTCCAAACTGAAAGTGTTATTTGCGCTGCGACGGATGTAATTTTCCCCATAATTTTCTCAGACCCGTCTACAATTTCCTCTCCAATAGGAGTAATACTAAAGCAAAATTTTAGCCATTGGCGTTATACGTGATCTTAATTCTTTTAATATCGAGAAGAAAATCATAGACATCCTACTGGCGAATATTATTGTGTTATATCATTATGTATGTATGAATATAATTTAAAACTATTTTACTATCTTTGGAGTCGAGCTAAGCATTCTGTCTTAAATGTTACCCGCAAAAAATCTCACAAGCGATTATTCACACAAGAATAATGTACAATTAAAGTAAACACAGAACATGGCAATATAAAACCGTTTATACAAGTAAAATACCTAAACAAGCAACGAAGCGGCGATAAAACGTCCAACAATGGGAAGCAATCACTTTGGAATGGCATAAAAAGTAGTTTTGCAACATAAAGTATTTGACATTTACCGACAACTACCTACTGCTTGTGATAATAGCATCTTGGTATGATCGATGGTTCTTAATATATGTATGATTATTATAAAATGTTTTTTTATATGTCACAACATGCAAACGAACAGGTGGGTCAACTGATGTTAAGTGATCACCACCGTTCATAGACTATAATAAAACTAGGGAAGTCGAAAGTGCGTTGCTAGCCTGTGTTTGGGGGGAAAGGAGGGAGGGGGGAGAGGGGAGGGAACCAATAATAGCTTCAACGTGGCTCTACCACCTACAAAAAATAAAAAGTAAGTACTTCCTAGCACTTAGGGATAATATATCGATTATAGGGATGTATAGGGATAATTTATATTTTTTCTTCTTTTTCTGCAGGCTCTTGTTCCGCACCCTTTTTTGCTGTCGTTAACTTTGTTAGCCTAGTTAAAAAATCGTTTTGCATGTGAGCAATTATTGTTACTACTTAACTATTACATATTTTACGTTTATTACTTTACATTACGTTACTTTACATTGTAGTATATTACCTATTTTTCATAGTTATTATCGCCTTCACAGCGGCTTTGTTTTTATCTTTACTCACTCTTTTGTTTTTATTGTTACTGTTATTTTTTTTTTTCTCGAACTGACTACGCTATTGACCCGGCAGGGTCTTCACAGCTTCACCGGACTACTAAGGTTGGCGCTTAAGGCACGCAACCGATTTGGGTTTTAGGTAACATACACAAGGGTGCACGCACACCTCGGCTTGGGCTGTTACCTGGAAAAGGACGCGTCTGTCCTAGCTAACTATTCTAAGCTATTCATACATATATACATTTGTGAACCATACAATCGAAATTGCATGATTCACAAATGAATACGTGTATATCGGATTGAAACGAACTAAAACTATTCGATTCAGTTCGATGAGGGGAAAAAAAAACAAAACCCTCCCACCATGTGTATATATGTGCACGTGTGTGAGAGAGATGATCTCATATGTGTGTTCAAGTGATATAGGTGAGTCACTGTATCGCGATAATAATATCACGAGGGCTCCGCGCGGGGACGACCTAGGCTCGAGATATCACTGAGAACCGCGATGTTTGCGGGAGCTAAAAAGGATCGATTACAAAATACTAGTATTATAGTTATAATTATCATTACAAGTAAGAATAAGAGTAATAACATAAATAAAGGCTTGTTTTATAGCGTTTTGTCTTTATTTAAATATTGACTTTTGCTAGCGATAATTTTGATTTGTTTTATGTATGGGAACAGTGTATTATTTCAAGATGAAAGGTAGCCTAAGGACTCTATATCCTTTTCTGATAATATGCATGCAAAATTTTATGATGCTCGGTTCCGTAATTAAGGCATGGGAGCATAACAAACAAACTCATTTTCGTATTTCCCTTTATATATTAGGTCTTTACCTATGAAATTGCCGTTTTGTATGAAAAAATTTAAACGAATTTTTTTCATGTATTTTTTATTTGTATTAATCGAAGTAATCACCCATGCAATCAATGCATCTTTGCCAACGCAGTGGCAGTTTATTGATGCCCTTCTTAAAGAAATCAGCTGGACGGGAGGCAACAAATTCTTCAAAGGCATTTTGTACTGCCTCTCGGGTATTGAATTTTTTTCCCGCCAAGGAGTTATCCAAATTCTGGAAAAAGTAGTAGTCTGTAGGCGCAAGGTCTGGTGAGTAGGGCGGATGACGGAGAACTTCCAACCCCAGTTCTTGCAACTTGGAGACCGTCTGCTGTGCAGTATGAGGTCGCGCGTTGTCGTGCAGGAGCAGCGGAGACGAGCGATTGACCAATGCTGGTTGGAGATGTGCCAGCTTCTCCATCATTGTGTTCAGTTCTTCACAGTACACATCTGCAGTAATGCTCACCCCGTTTGGTAAGAAGCTGTGATGAATCACACCGGCGCTAGACCACCAAACAGTGACCATCACTTTTCTAGGGGTAAGTTTTCGTTTAGGGCATTGTTTAGGTGCTGAACCAGGATCCAACCAACTTGCTGAGCGCTTGCGGTTATCAAACAGAATCCATTTTTCATCGCAGGTAACAATGCGGTTCAAAATTCCTTCATTTGTGTGTCTGTTGAGCAGTGCAAGGCACGTCTCGACGCGTACTTCGCGCTGGCGATCATTGAGTTCGTGGGGCACCCATTTGTCAAGCTTTTTTACCTTGCCAATTTGACGCAAATGGACCAATATTGTTTTGACGCTAACGTCGAAAGCTGCTGCTAATTCAGCCGTAGATTGTGTATCATCAGCTTCCACAATCGCCTTTAATTCGTCATTGTCGACCAAAGTCTTCGAACGACCGCGAGGTTCATTTTTCAGGTCGAAATTCCCAGAACGGAAGCGAGCAAACCAATAACAGGTGGTGCGTTGGTTTGTAGTGTTAGCTCCGTAAACGTCGTTGATGTTGCGTGCCGCTTGTGCCGCATTGCTGCCACGACGGTACTCATATTCCATAATTACTCGAATTTTTAACGTATCCATGATGACAAAAAAGATTGAAATGCGATGAAAATGTAACACTAATCAATAAACAAATGACTACTTTTGGAAAAAGAATTCCATATTTTTAAAATAAAATTAAATTGAAATTAGAATTCTTAGCCAAAGAAAAATTATTCTGATTTGAAATGGCCAGTACTGCAGAACGGCAATTTCATAGGTAAAGACCTATTATATATACATAATTCTTCTGACCGTATGTGACATAACTCCTCCTAAACGGTTGACTTTTTTTTTGGTGGATTCAAGAATGGTTTAGATTCACAATCGGACAAGGTAGGTGGCGCTGCGGTTGACCTTTAGGATTTTGTATTATCAAAGCAGAGCAACGTCCGCCGGGCCTGCTATTAATATTTAAATAAAATAGAAATTCAAAGCTTTAACATCTCTTCGGGGTGAATCATTTGGAACTTGTTAGTTTTAAAACAAGTTGATGAATGTATGTGTTCTGTTAATACTTTTTTAACTCGCTTATACAAAAGGAGGTTATTGATTTTCGAGTAATAAACATCGTCCTTATATCTATTCCTTGGATACGCTATGGGGCCTAAACGATTTAATTCGTTTTAATATAACAGGGTGTCATTGGAGTCAAATTAATTACGTTAAAAATAACTCCATTCAATTCAAATGAAAAAAGTAAAATTATTAATTTAAAAAAAAAACCAATAACCTGACAGCAAAAACCTTGAAAACTTTTGTTATTTTTTATATTAATTTACTAGTTATTCTGTTCACGCTTTCTGTGCATTCGAGAAAAATAACAGGTTTCTGATACGTCGTAGAAATAATGTCATCTTCAAGTAATGCCATTTTAAAAAGACAAATATTATTTGTCGATACTTAAGTGATTTTTAGACAACACTAGCAACTTCCCGCGGTTTCATCCACGTTATAAATACCATGAATTAAATACTATGAAGTCCCATTTGATTACGGCTTATAGCAAAAAATGATAACATATAAACATTGTCCACGAAAAAAAAACACGTTATTTTTTTGTGATAAACAAACAGTGTTTAAGTTATTTTATATATCCAAAATACGCTGAACTACTTATTCCTTTCCCTTTCAATATCAATAATTTATATCTTACAACGTAGTAAGTTGGGTATAAAATTTATCACGCCCTTTTACTTACAAAGCATACTATAGATCAGCTCGGAGAACCCTAGATTCTTGAAAATGTATGCTAATGGGTTCCGTAGAATAGTATTCGGTACGCATTCCCTTTACCTGAGCTTTCGTTTACATTCTGCTTAGCTCAATTTACATACATACATTTCCATTACACGACCTATTTTTGAAATATGATTTGCAAGAAAATCTTTTAAACTTAATGAATGCACATAAATTTGCTTATTATTAATACATCTTATTATATTATGATAATCTTCTAAAGTCGGTTTCCATTCAAGAATTTAATAAATTAAACTAAAAATTCCTTATAACCAAGATCGAAAATAATACAGAATTGGGCTCAGACTAATGTTTCTTCACAGGCATAAGAAACGATAGAATCCTCAAGTTGGAATCATACGAAATATTTTTTAATGTGTGTTACAAGCATGCGTTTCCCTTTTCTTTCACTAACAAGTTATAGGATAACGGGAAATAGGACGCCAGGAGTGAATTCCACTCCTTAACTACACCGATTATTAATGTGGAAGCAACTTGCTTCGTACGGATCACGGAAATATCAACCATATAAGAATCTAGACGTGTCCTCTGATGGAATATTATTCTCCAGAATGGAATTTATTTTTTCTGTTGTGATAGTCGAAGTTGGGCCTTTATTTTTTACCACACAACTTCGATCAACAATAACTAGATAAAGGGTCACGTACAAAATCGATGCTAAAAATTGTCCGCGTAAATATATACTTAAGTGTAGCCATTTGTTTACTAAGAAAGTGAGAAAAAAAGTTTTAAAACAGTTTTAAGTTCAACATAATTACAACCATAACACGTAGTAATAAAGTCACGAATGTTCAAAATATTATCTAATACTTACGATAAAACGAGCAAAGCAATAAATGATTCGCCTCAAAATGAAAAGACAACATAAACAACATTTAGTGTGAATTCAACCTTAACACGTAATGAATAAAGTAAGTTTTCCCGTTATTGTGCGTGTTTGTGATGGGCGAGGCCAAACATTTGTATCACAGGTTTAAATTCGGTAATTTTGTTCAAAATTTTATATTATTTGTTACTTTAAAGCTTAAAATATAACTTATTCATCGCGTATTTAGCGAAAGTACGATACTCCGGCCGTTAAATTACTTTTTTGGAAATTATTTTTGCATCTTTTGAATACACTGAGGCGTGTGAAACGTGCTTACATTGGCGGTGTTTCAAACAAACTAAACAAAATAAAAACTTACATTTCAAGTGAGCTGTTATTTATCGAGACGTATTTTTCACGCCGACCTGATATCTAGTTATTGTTGATCGAAGCCACACAATTATATGTTGCGTTATCCTTTAACAATTATACTTGTTTCTCTTAGGTTCGGCATAAGTTATTCGTTCACACATTTTGTGAAATTGTACTTATTTATTTCTGTATGGTAATCCTCATTTTTATTTTAACCACTACAATAAGTAATGCATTTGGAACAGAACCTTTGTCACTTCCAGAATGCTCTAAATTCGTTACTTATAGGCTCTTAAAAAGTATTTATGAACGAAAGAACACTACTGCTAGACAATACTGCCGCGCCGTTCAAAGAAAGAGGTTTGCATATGCGGTTTTTTATAATATTAAATTTCATATATATTCGGAATTAAGAGAAATAGGGGCATTTAATAGTGTTTCTTAGTGTTAATAACTACGTCGGGTACCGCTATGACACACCCGAGAGGCGAGACTACAACGCCACCCGGGGATCCACTATTGACTTGCGATACCGCGCTATTGACTTTATCGGGGGTGTTACTAATGACCTCGAACGCTATTGGTTGAAGTTACCGGCGGTTTATTATTCACCCCGGTGTGAGACTACATTGGTGGGAGTTCGGCATATAAAGGGCAAGATGTCGCTGATCTGCACGTACTCCTATGTGGAAGTTATTGTAAGGCGAAGCTCTGCCCGGATAAATAGTCACAGTACCTTCAGAGTGTTTATTGGTTTTCCTGACTGACTGGCTGATTATACGTATTTGTGTAACATTAGTCACGTATAAACGTTTTTTCTGAAATTGTACTTCCAAAAAACAAGTTAGACGTACAGTAAGTCCTCGTAAATCTTTTTGGCCGCTCTGAATATAGCCGTAAATTGGGCTTTTGTGTAATATAGTGATGAGCCTAATACAAAACAAAGTTAAAATCTATACATATAATAAGAATGTAAATCTAAAGTGTCTGTACTTTTAGGATTTTAGGGTGAAAAAAATTGTTGCAGGTGTCTAGGAATAACTAATAGAATATGTCGGCGAGCAGGGGGGTGTGGTAGTGGTGCCAAAAAACTCTCTCGCCATGATCCATCACAAAAATAATACTAATGTTAGCACCCACCTCCGGTGCCGCTGCATCACATTCAAGAGACGAGACTACAACACGACCGGAACATTGATATTAGCGCCACCATATTATAAATATACATCGACACTAGCGCCAACATATTAAAGATACATAAATAAGAATTATTAATATTATATAGATTTTAATACGACTTAAATAAGAATGGATATTATTATATAGAATTGAATCATTAGTTTGATCATTATTATTAATAGTATATTCATTGACTTCATAGTTCGGCCATGAAAGGCTAGATGTCGCTGATCTACATGTCGACACAGATTAGTCAACACATTTGAGATACATAAATAAGGATAATTATATAAAATTGTTCTATAGCTTAAATAACATTAATTTGTTCATACTTTATTATTTATGTGTTACTTAAACTATTTTGCGGAATTATGTATAAATAGTAATCGCTTTGACTTATATAGATGGGCCTTTAAAAGGCAAGATGTTATTGTAAGGCGAAGCTCTGGCCAAATAAATAGTGACAGTATCTACGAAGTAATTATTGCCATTCCTGACTGCATCGACACTATATACGTGATTAGTGTAATACTAATGAAAACTATAATATAATTTCCTTCTCCACTACATCACCCCATAATGATTCTCCAAGTTTGTAACTCGCTTAACCACCCCATTATAATAATATCGTCATAGCTCAACATAAAATAATAATTAACTCACACCCACTAAAATAATATCGTCAATTACAATAAGCAGTTTAACGGATAAATTAAAGTAACATACAAACGCAATTCCAAATTCACCGTATTCGATCTTGTTATTTTGCCTATAAATATTTATGCAAATTTGAAATGTGTTCGTAATGTCTGCAAAAAAAAATCGAACACGAATTACAATATAATCTATAAACGATGTAATTAATTACAAGTTCGCGTCAAACTTTTTGACCGCTCTGAATATAGCTGTGAAGAATATAAATTTAGATATATGTATTATATCTTTACATAGTATAAAACAAAGTCCCCCACCGCGTCTGTCTGTCTGTCTGTTCGCGATAAACTCAAAAACTACTGAACGGATTCTTTGTAAGAATGTCTTTGCAAGAATGTTTGAGCAAGTATGTCCACAATGACTTTTTTTCTCGATCTGACTACGCTATTGGCCTTTTTGGATGCCTCTACAGCTTCACCGGACTACTAAGGCGAGCGCTTAAGGCACTCAGCCGATTTTTGTTTTGGCAACCAGCTCAAGGGTGCACGGCACACCTCGGCTTGGCCGTTACCTGTTGCATGCAATTCGCGATCTATCTTAGCTAACCTAAGTTAAGCTAAACTATTTATACAGATATGAGTTATTGAAACATGCATGTGTACCAGTCATGCGTGTCTCGATAACTCTTATGTGTATTTTGTGTCGGAAAATATTCTGAACTATTACAGTTCGATACGGGAAAAAAAGAATTTATGTGTAAACGTGTGAGCGTGCACGTGTGTGGTATTGGTGTGTCACTGTATTGCGCGAGCAGCCTACTCAAGGGCTCCCTGCCGAGGGAACGAACCTAGGCTTGAGCCGCTGCCGAGGGGGGCCTACTCTGGTGTGCGGGAGCGAAGTTTACCCCCAGACCACGGCGGCGTGATCTGTGGTTACGCGGGCGTGGGCGTGAACACGCTCTGTTTTGAGAGACAGGCTGGTACTGATCGTTCGCTGCCGTTATTTTGTCGGGAGGATCGGTGAAAATGTTTCGCGGACGTCTTTTGTATCGCGCGGCGTTCGGTACGGTTTCGTAATCCGTGGCGGATACCACTAACGGACTGGGTCGCACAGTACGTGTGTACCGCACGACGCCAGAGCCAAGACTGACTTAACAGCTTTTTTTTTTCTCGATCTGACTACGCTATTGACCCGACAGGGTCTTTACAGCTTCACCGGACTTTGACTAACACCTTTTTTTTTTCTCGAATTGACTACGCTATTGGGCTTTTTGGAGGTATCTACAGCTTCACCGGACTACTAAGGCGAGCGCTTAAGGCACTCAGCCGATTTCATTTGGGCAACTAGCTCAAGGGTGCACGGCACACCTCGGCTTGGCTGTTGCCTGTTACATGTAATTCGCGATCTGTCTTAGCTAACCTAAGTTAAGCTAAACTATTCATAGAGATATGAGTTATTGAAACATGCATGCGTACCAGGCATGCGTGTCTCGATAACTCTTATGTGTATTTTGTGTCGGAAAATTTTCTGAACTATTTCAGTTCGATACGGGTAAAAAAAAGAAAAAACCCATCCACTTTTTATGTGTAAGCGTGTGAGCGTGCACGTGTGTGGAGGTGATATGTGTAGTGTTGTTGCCTAATTGACTTAACACCGGTCGCTCCGCTCCTTTTATACCAAAACAAGTCGAGTAGTAGGGAGAGAGGCGTGACCGAATGACGCGAATAATGTGGGTAGTCGCCGATAAATACATTTCAACAATTTTTAGAAATGTCTGTCTGTCTGTCTGTTTGTACGAATACGCAACATTGCTAAAGTAATGGATTCACAATAAACCGTCAGCGGTCAAAAAGTTTGACGAGGACTGTACATTTTGCAGAAGGCGTAGTCTAAAGATTTTTCAACTTTTCATAAATTTGTGTTTTACTTACACACCCACTTTTTCTTACATTATTAGAATAGTGCAATGAACTGTGCAAATTTAACTCTATTACCTTTTGTCACATTACATATGTAGGAAGTATTTACAGTAATACATAACGGTTTCAGTTTGAATACAATGAGGTATTCGCTTCGAAATGTCCGCTCTCATTTACATATGATTCACCCTATAAACCTATAACAATAGCCTTTGGACAACAAAATTTGCTTTACATTTACCGAAATTGTATAATATTATACAAATACAAAACATGTTTACATGAAAATACGTAATTATATAGAAATAGAATTTGATCTCCCTCCTACGTTGAATGTTGGAATAATTTTTATAAACAAATATGTCTAATATCACTGTATGGGACGGTCCAATTATTGACGTAAGCACTAAAGGACCGTTAGGGGTCTATTATTTTCTTATTTTAGACGACATTCGGGTCTGAAGGCTCTGAATACTGATTACGTCAACAAAATTACCTATTTACTCGTCGTTAATTGTAAATAAACTTGCGAGAGGTATTATAAATATGATAACATTACTTACGTAAGTATATATAGATAGGGAGTATCTTCAACTTTGTTATAATCAAACCTGAACTACCTGTATTATACAGGAGTTTTTGGTGTACAATAAAATTTAAATGAAATTTCTGTCTAATCTACATATGAAACGGTCCTATTTTATCGACTTTTACTGGTAATGAACTTTCCACGGAATCTAGGCTGCATATCATTACGCTTTTCCATAAGGGCTAAGCAGTAATTATAAATATTAGCAGATGTAGCTTAATAGATCATAAAGCTTAAGTAATAATGAGAAAATTATAATCCTAACTATAGTGATATTATAAAAGGACACAAAGTACGTTATATACAGAAAAAAGTACTGTTCCCGATGTATAGGTCAAATCTATATTTACGCAAGCAAAACCGCGCGATAAGGCTAGTATACAATGGATCATAGTAACTGATAAAATATGAGTTTATTGCGTAAGGGACTTATTATAAAATTACTATCATCGCTCGTGGAAGGAAACCCCTTTGAAACCGGACCGTCCGAGACCATTTCGGTTCCAATGTATGGGGATGAATTCCCTGCCGACAACGAGCAGTGCGATGGTGGAAAGCAGCTACAGGCATAATGTTAAACAGTTCCTCGTTCCAGTTAATAATGAGAAAATTATAATCCTAACTATAGTGATATTATAAAAGGACACAAAGTACGTTATATACAGAAAAAAGTACTGTTCCCGATGTATAGGTCAAATCTATATTTACGCAAGCAAAACCGCGCGATAAGGCTAGTATACAATGGATCATAGTAACTGATAAAATATGAGTTTATTGCGTAAGGGACTTATTATAAAATTACTATCGGGTCCAGAGGACGTTGCTCCGCCATGATAATATAAAAACCTTGAAGACTTATATACGTAAACCTTCCTCATGAATCACTTTATCTACTGGCGAAAACAACATGAAAATATAGCAACAAGATGCGAAATGAAAGACATTGAAGTGGCAAACATTCTAAAGGTGGTAGCGCCACGTTGAAGTCATCACTGGTTTCAGTATGAATGGGTCGGCTCGCCCGCGGTACTACCACCCAACCCACAGAAAACCGACGTGAAGTAATAGTGCTTGCATTGCTGCGTTTCGTTCGGTCAGTAAGAGAGCCGGAGGCCCACCGCCCCTCCCCGCCCCTCTCCTCTTCCCCCTCCCTTTCCCCCACACAAGCTGGCAACGCACATTCGACTCCCCTGGTGTTGTTAGTGACATAAAAAAATAAAAATAAAATCTATCTATTAATTATTCATACACATTGCTAAATTGTGATGACATTAATTACTTACCAATTAAATTAAATAAAACTTAAATGCGATTGAAAAAAGATATTTTGTACTAAATTTTAGGTGCTGTTTTCAATGGGATTTGGGATAAATCGTATTCAAAGACCTGCTGAGTAATTTAAAATGAACTGGTTATGGTAATATCAATGAAAAAGGGTATTTAATGTTTTCATAAAAAACAGAACGAAAACAGCCAACGAGTACGTACGTACGTAAGTAAACCTGAATTGTAGACGTCGATTTTATTATATTTTGAAAATTGTAAACTAATATATTCAGAATGTAAAATTCCAATAAGCAACTGGCATACAACAAACAAAGATTAATAATTTTTTTTTAAAGCCAAGCAAAAAGATAAATATCTAATCTAATCCGACTAAATTAAAAGCTTGCCTATTTCTGAGTTATGATTTATTTCATTTATATTAATAATATTCGATCGAGTTTCGTTTACTGTGTTCATCGTTACCTTTTCTCCCAGCAACGTGGCGATGGCATCTTAATAGTAATGCTCTGAACCACATTGAAACAAAGCTCGTTATCTTGTCTCGTTCATTATTTTCCGCTTTCGGTAAATGAAACAAATAAACAAGTGGATCGTGAAGTTTTGTGCTATTCTCCTTAGTTCTTCTTCTAAGATCTATGTATGTTTCTATAAAAGTTTAAAAAAATACACATATCTTCTATACACATAATAAGAATATAAATCTAGCGTGTCCGTCTTTTTAGATTTTTGTGACAAAAATTGTTGCAAGTATCCAGGATTAAGTAATAAAATACATTTCAACCATTTTTAGAAATGTCTGTCTATCTGTTTGTTAGCATCACGGCTAAAGTACTGCGTTCGCGATAAAACATCACCATAAAGCATATCCTTGAGTAACATTTAGTATTTAGTTCATTAAAATCGGACTACTCTATCAAAAGTTATTGTAATTTGAGTAACGTCTTGAGTTAAGAGCCTGTACAGATGAGGCGTTTTACGCGCGAGTCGACTCGCGTCACTGCTACTAGAAACTCGCGCGTATCCGAGATACTAGAGCTACATATATCCCGTCCAGATGGTGCGCCACGTTTCCTAACTCGCGCGTAAAACACGTGCATTGAGCGAGACTCTCGACTCGCGCGTCGATCTGTTTGTTAGCATCACGGCTAAAGTACTGCGTTCGCGATAAAACATCACCATAAGCATATCCTTGAGTAACATTTAGTATTTAGTTCATTAAAATCGGACTACTCTTATCAAAGTTATTGTAATTTGAGTAACGTCTTGAGTTAAGAGCCTGTACAGATGAGGCGTTTTACGCGCGAGTCGACTCGCGTCACTACTACTAGAAACTCGCGCGTATCCGAGATACTAGAGCTACATATATCCCGTCCAGATGGTGCGCCACGTTTCCTAACTCGCGCGTAAAACACGTGCATTGAGCGAGACTCTCGACTCGCGCGTCGAACGCGCGAGCGCCGCGCGTCTTGAGATACTCAGGTCCCATTGCTGCGTCCAGTACTACGCGCGAGTTTGTGGCGATAGTCGTCAGTCGTGACCAGACTAGGCCCCCCTCGGCAGCAGCTCAAGCCTAGGTCCGTTCCCACGGCGTGGAGCCCTTGAGTACCCTGCTCGCGCGATACAGTGACACAAAATCTTACATCACTGCGACAACATTACACATATCACCTCCACACACGTGCACGCATACACGCTTACACATGCAGGTGGAAGGGTTTTATTTTTTTCCCTTATCAAACTGAAATAGTTTAGAAAATCATCCGATACGAAATATATATAAGAGTTG